>JAPKID020007031.1:0-10420 GCA_026931265.2 Tropidonophis doriae | reverse complement strand
GATCTCAGATGATTACCTTGGAGCCCGGTTACCTGTTCCTGGGCTCTCGCCTGGGGAACTCCCTTCTCCTGAAATACACCGAAAAGCTCCAGGACGCTCCGATGAGCATCGCGAAGGACTCTGCCGAGAAGGTGAGCAGATGGGGTGGGAGTCTCTCCATCCTCCTCCACACTCACACACCGCTCCGCCCTAGGCCAGGGATGGAGAACCTTCTCACCACCAAGCGCCACAAGAAAAGCCAGACTCCATGTTCTAGCGACAATCAGCTGGCCGGTGCGCATGCGCACACTGTTTTTTAGGAATGCCGCGCACGCGAAGGGATTGCTCTCTGGAAAAGCCGAACGTCTGGGTTCTGGCATGCATGTGCATCCAACAATCAGCTGGCCGGCACGCATGCACACAAGGGTTTTTGGCATGGCCGCACACACGCAAAGGACAGCTCACGCGCATGTGCGCCACAAGCAAGCAAGACAAGCAGGCAAGGTTGTGCGCTCCGTGCCACATGGCTCCGCACACCACTTTGTGCAGGCATGGCATAAGTTTGCCACCACGGCCCTAGCCTCCCTCTTCAGCACAGTGCGGCTAGCCTTCAACGGTGTACAGCCACAGTAAAATCGGTGATACAAAATCTCAAAGAATATATTAAAAATATTAAATGAATTTGGCCTACGTATTGAAAATCCCATGCTAAAATCCCTTTAAAACTACAACAGGCCGGCAGCACAGAATAAATGGGTCTTCAGGGCCCGACGGAAGAGACGTAGGTCCGAGATCGTCCTTAGCCCAGGGGGGAGGTCATTCCAGAGGGCGGGGGCTGCCACAGAGAAGGCTCTCCCCCTGGGGGTCGCCAGCCGGCATTCCCTGGCTGACGGCACCCTGAGGAGGCCCTCTCTGTGGGAGCGGACTGGTCGGAGGGAGGTATTAGGTAGCAGGAGGCGGACTTGCAGGTACTAGTGGTCACTAGTACCTTGAAGCGCACCCGGAAAGCCACAGGCAGCCAGTGCAGCTCACGCAGGAGAGGTGTAACTTCAAACGGTCATTGAGTGACCTTTTGAAGTTACGACGGCACTGAAGCAAGTCACGTGACCAATTTTCACGCTTGCTGTGGTAGTAGCATTCCCTTGGTCACGTGATCAAAATTCACACGCTTGGTGAAACTGGCATGGACTTAGGTCCGTTGCGCTGCCCCAGAGTTGCGCGATTCCCTCTTTTGCCACCTTCCCAGCTGGCATTTCTGACAAGCAAAGTTGATCACGCTCGCTTCATGGCATCGTGATCTGCTTAACAGCTTCAGTTATTCGCTTAGTAACGGGGGGGGGGGGAGAAAGTTGTAAAATGAGGCCCAATTCCATTGAACTAGCTCATATTTAAGACGGTCACAGTCTCCCAGAGGGTCACATCATTCCCCTTTAGCACCCTTCTTGATCAGCAAAGTCAACACGGGAACCAGATTCGCTCACGACTGTGTGGCTAACTGAACAACTGGAGTGATTCGCTTAACGACGGTGGCAAGGAAGGTCGTGAAATGGGGCAAAACCCACTTAGCCAGCATCTCGCTTAGTTAGCGCCATGAATTTGGGGCTCAAATTGTGATCGTAAGCCGAGGATTCCCTCTACACCCAGCCCTTACTTGCCCCAACTCCCGAGCCACCTCCCAGCTGGGGAATTCTGGGAATTGAAGTCCACAGGTCTTCAAGTGGCCAAAGTGGGGAGAGTCCACTTTCCAGAATGGGTGGGGGGGCTTTCCCTGCTGAGACAGATGGGGGATTTTACACCAGCAGCAAGAGAAGGGGAGTTTGGGGGTCTCCTTGCCAATGGACTGCTCTGTTTGGTTCACAGGAAGAGCCCCCCCTGAAGAAGAAGCGCATGGAGCAGTCCGCCAACTGGTCCGGTGGGTGTCCTGATTTGCAGCCAAGGGGAAGAGCCAGGCCCCCACCCTCTGTAGGGGCAGGGGGGGCAGAGGGGGGGGGAGAGTCCTGCCTTGTCTGCCTGCTGCAATTGAGCCTGTGCACTTGGCATAAGGGATTTTTTTGTTTCTCTTGACTAGTTTTCTAATGGGGAGGGGGGCAGCCTCTGCTTCCCTCTCCCCTTTCCCACTTCCGGTGGGTCTTCTGAGCTGCTCTTGACACATAAGGTGGACTTGGGGGGGGGGGGGAGTGATCAGCTCACTCTGCTGAAATCTGAGAGCTTTGTAAGAACGCCTTGCCCTCAGGTTCTCTAAGCAGAAGATCAGCTGCACTGCACTGTCTGTCTCTTCATCTATCTACCTACCCATCCATCCATCCATCCATTCCTCATCTCTCCATTCATCCGTCCATCCATCTATCTCATCTCTTTATGTGTCCTATCTATCTATCTATCTATCTATCTATCTATCTATCTATCTATCTATCTATCTATCTATCTATCTATCTATCTATCTCATCATATTATAATCATATTATATATTATCTTCCTAAAACATAGAGACACAAAAAATGAGAACAAATAATGCCTTCTATATTCAAGATAGAAACTAATATCTAAATATTAACTATACACACAGACACACACACACAAACATACACACTTATTAATATTATTTAAATGCTACACAGTACTAACATATAGTGGGTATTCATCCATTGGACAAGCCTTTCATGGGAAACTTTGGTAAAGAGTGTCATGAGCTGTTAAGACATCTTGGAGTTGCTTAGATTCCAAGAGCAGGACTCCCACTTCTTTTCTGTTGCTACTTCCAGAAATATCACTAGTGAAATGCTAAATGCTTACTAAAATTTCTGCTCAGTAAGGAGAAACAAGGGGGAATTTTATTGGCTGATATTTACAAAAAGAAGTACCACACTGATGAAGGGTACTTTTAGAAACAAAGCAAGTTCTGAGGAGTAATTATGTCTTTCACTTTCCTTTAGTTTTTGAAAGTTTCATGCTGAGAAAGTATGATTTTTTTTAAATATTTTGTGGATACTAAGTCAGCAATTCTGCAAAATAATCTATGAATGTAGGTTGTCCCTTTCCTCTTCCTTTGTATTAATACTCTTGAAATTAAAGAAGGTGAAAGGAAGAAATTTAGATTTATTTATTTATTTTATTTTATTTACTCGAATTTCTAAACCGCACCCTCTCACCCAAAGGGACTTGGGGCGATGTACAGGCGAATTAAAACATCTAAAAACCAACAGTAACATACACAATTAAAAACAAATTAAATTACCCTGTACAATTTATAAAATCTTAAAACATTAAAAGAGATGTATCTCTTATAGCTCATGTCTCTCAGATTAATACATTATATCAGAAGGCATGCAGCTTCTGTTTTTTTAATAACATTTGTTAATTGGAAAAGGTGCAAGCAGATTCCTTTCAGCGTCAGGTATGAATATTACCAATTAAGAAAACATGAGGGTTAGATGGAATTTCAAGGAAGCACTATAAATAATTGCCCAGATGTATTGGCTTTGTAACTATAAAAGTTAATACTAACAAATAGAAGGATTTATCCAGTAGAGTATCAGAGTTAAGAAGTTAGGCTAGGAGTAGGAGAGGTAGGTTACTGAGTGACTTTGGAACAGTCTATATCTCAGTTGAACATTTTTCACACGATTGATGTAAAGATAAATATGAGGAGGGAAATGTATGCCTATAAGCTTCTGAATAAAAGGCAGAATATAAATCTGATAAATAAATGTTATTGATTCAAGGACAACTGCCAATATATAAAGTTATCCTAATTTCTTATGGGAATAAAAGATTTGCTCCTTTTGGCAATAAATGTTGCCTACTTGTTTGTTTCTACTTCAAGACTTTACATTTATAATAAGAAAGTAATGTTTGTGGCATTTTGATGCCAGTGGGGAAAAAAATCTTGATTCATCCTTGAACAGTCTCAGCAGACATTTTATCCACAAGAAGAAGATGGTGTAAATACTATGCTCAAAACAAATGATTTATCTTTTGTTATCATTAATAGACAAGTAGCAAATTAGAAGCACCGCATTAGTAATTCTAGTAATACTTCCCACAAATCATCTGTTTTTTGCAATTATGAATCTTAAATTCTCAAATGGGAAAGAGGAAAATTGATATTAACTAGGGTCTATGACAATTCACTACAGCCAACTCACCACAGCCAACTCATCTCAGCTAACTTGCCATGGCCAATTTGCTGTGACCAACCCACCATTGGACAACTCATCATAGTCAACTTGCCATGAGAACTCACTGTGGAACAAGAGTTACACTAATATTAAAGAAATGGTAGAATAGAATCATTTATAAAGGATGCAAAAGGAGAGGGGGGGGAGAAATGGGAATGACAAACATTAAAATATTTTTATTTTATTTTAAATAATTAAATTGAATTGTTAAATTGTCCCCTGAAAAATTGTCCCGTAGCGAGTAGTCCATGGTGACTTGTCCCATTCCGACTAAAACTATGTATTATGCTGCTGCTCCATCAAGTTCCTGAAAGCAGAGTTGGCATTAGTAGAAAACAACTGAACAAAATTGAATTATAAGGAACAGGAACTAGTATGTATAAAAGGAGTAGGAAGAAGGGGGAAGCAAAATACACATTCAACTGAATTAAGAATTTAATATATCCTTGCTAAAAGAAAAAAGTACTTATAATTATGTTCAGTATATTGCAATTAAGGCATCAATTTAATAACCTGTCTTGGGATGCATGTCTTAAATTTGGTGGTAGTTGTAGACCTTACTCTCTTCTACTTAAATTGGTTGAGGAATGATTTGTGGATGCTAGCTGAGGGAAGTATGCAATTTATCTCATAACTTCTCCTTGCCTTTTCTAAATCTATTTTCTGGATTTTTTTTTCTTTTGGTCACTCTATCTTCTTTAACAGTCCCCTCAAAGTTACTTCTCGAGATCTTGAGGTCACCTTAATGCCGTTTAGGGTCAAACAACATTACTTCAGAATTATACACCTAGACACACATATCATGCATAATTAAGTCTATTAAGGTTAAAAGGTTGTTGGGCTGCTGGCTGGAACTGATCAGAGAAGTGAAACAGAAAGTTCTAGCCAGGGAAATTTGGGTAGAAATTGTCAATATAAAAGAATGGTGAAGAGGAGTTAAATGTTAAATTTTAGAGATTCATCCATATGCTTGGTGAAGTTTCTAAGGGTTTTTCTAGCTTGGGCTAGCTACTTGACTTTCCGTTACAGTCTTGAGAAAGAGGAGGGGCTAAAATTCAGACTTAAAACAGTCCAACCATCTGCTCCCCAAAAGACCCCATTGAAATAAAAATTCTTTTTCTTTGCTTTTTTCTGGGGACTGATACTTTGTAAAACTATTTATAAAAGTTCTGGAATTGGGCATTATCAGTGGTCTAGCCAAGTTTGCCAGTGGCATCAAAGTGTTCAGAGTGGCAAAAGCAATAAGCATCTCTGCGCAATACGGAAATGGGCATCAAAATGTCAAATGCCATTCAATATTAACAAGGATAAAATAATGCACATTGGGGGCAAAGTATTAACTACTCATGCAAACTAATTACTTCAGAAGTAACAGTGATTGATGAGGGAAAAGTTCTTGGAGTAATGGTAAACATATCAATGATGCTGTAAAAAGGCCAAAAACTTGTTAGGAATAATTAGAAATGATATTGAAAATAGAGATGTCAACATGGTAATGCCCTTGGTGTAAATCAACAGTGTAAACACCTCTGGAATATTGGAATATATGATATAGATCAGAAAAGGGCAACTGAGATGATCAAAGTGCTGAAGCAACTTCTGTATGAGGAAAGGCTGGAACATTTGGGACTTTTTAATCTAGAAAGAAGGTAAATGGGGGCACACAATTAAGATGTATAAAATTGTGCACAATGTGGATAAAGTGGACAAGATTAAGATCTTTTCAACTTCACAAAGTAGTAGAGCCAGAGATTACTTTGACATTGAATCCCGGAACCATCCTTTGACAAAAAGAAAAAATATATAGAACTTTTAATTAAACTTAAGAATTTGCTAATACAAAATGAGTGTCAGCTAATAATTTGGCTGGCTTCCAAAATGCTGGATAAATTCATGAAAGTCTTGGAAATCAGCGGCTATTGGCCTTAACAGCTTTAATGGTAGTGTGACTCCCTCTGAAGCAGGGGTGGGTTCCGGATCCTGTTCCAACCAGTATGGTTGGAACGGGCCCAGTGGCATCCACAGGGACCACCTGCACCCCACCACTGCTCTGAAGGCATCTGCTGGGAAACCAGCACCTTCCTTGTGTAGTTTGTTGGCTAATGTGAGAAGAGATTGGTGGACGACATAGACAACAGGGCACTGCTTATGTTCTTATTTTGAACTTTACCTCTACTTTCTTGAATAGTCAATTTTCCGTAGTAGTTTTTATTCATTTGCATTTACAATTAATAAACATGCTATTTTATGTATCTTTTAAGCATGTGTATTCTTCCTCTAAAATGGTAGGCAGGAGATTTTATTGTCAAGCAACATCCTAAAGTTTGTATTTACTCATGCTTCCTTCCTAATGTCTTTTAGTGCTATAGGCCTAATAATGGAAACATTCTTCTTTGAAGAAAGGGGGATCTGACTCTGCTGCCTTAACTTGTAGCTTAGACCACTGTTAGAATGTATCTCTCTCAAAACTGATTGTACGTCTCCATTTCTGGAAGAAAATAGCTTTTTACTTATAACTGTTGGCTTGTTGAGAATCATATAACAATCATACTCCAATCCACTAAAGTTGCTTCCGAAGGATATCACCATAGCTCTTCATGTTGCTTGCTATAGGTTCCTATAGGTGCTCTGGATAATCTGAAAGTCTTCATGTGGTCTCCCTTTTATAGTAGCCATCATGTACTACAATGTGAAAACTTTATTTGAAGTGAGCTAAGAATGAGCAATCTATGGCTTTCTGAGTGTGCTAAAGTAACATCTGGTGAGAGTTAAGGATTCAGGACTATCTGCAAAGTTATAGGTTGCCGAGTCCTAATCCAACACATACATTACTAATCTCTATGTCACTGTCTAAGTTTTTCATGTGTGTCTTTTAGTCTTTGATGTGCATATAATACAAGTTCAATATGTAAATAAACTTCCTTTGAACATCTGCAAGATATCCACTTGTAAATTAAATGTGAGGTTCTATATGGTTTTTTTTTTAATGTAGACAGATTTGATGAGAATTGCTCTTTACAGCTCTATGCTTTCTGGATTCAACACTCTAAAGATAGTTGTTGTTTCTTTTTGTTTATTACTGTGCTTTAAATGCTGGCCCTTTCCAAATAGGAACATGATAAGGCAGAACTATTTCCTGAATGCCACCCTATTTTTCCTTGTTGCACTTCAGGAAGTCCTCTTTCCTACCTAGTCATAGTCTACATTCCTAAGCACAGGTCATTGGCCGTTGTGAGTTAAGATGCATCAAAATATGCTGCTACTAGATTAGCAGGAGATGCACTCCAAAATAAAAGATTTGCATATGTAGTGCAGCAAACTTGAATTGTTTGTTATATAGTACTATTACCAAGAGGTTTTCCAACCACTGGTGCATAGTAAGAAATATGATCATAGTCCTGGCTGTTTCTGGCTTATAATTATATCATTAGTTTAATAGAATTTAATTATAGTTTTTCAATGTGTATAAAGACATACATATACACCTTCATCATTAGTAGTTTAAGGCTCTCTATTACAGCACTGTGGTTGATATAAAATTATTTTTTTTAGAAATGAGAGCAGCAATTAGCCCCACCAACAGCAAACTTGCCACGGTGCAAACTTTGGACTCCTGAAAGTTTTATTTTTTTCTGATAAGTATACAGAACTATATCTGGTTGAAAATGTAATACAGATTTTAGCTATGTCTACCATAAATAATAGGTGTATCAGAAAACACACAATTGCCTCAGTCAAGCGTTATGTATCAACAATTAAAAATATGTTCATAAAAATGATAATTTGTCTTTTTACTTGTAGGTAAAGGAGTGAGAGAAGTTAATGAGACAGTAACTAAAACACCAGGTTTGTATACGAGAACAGTTTTAGAACTAAGCACCTTAAATTCTTCTGCAGTTTCTCATGCAATAAAAATACTTCTAGCCTTTATCAGAACACTTCATCACTGATATATAAAAATTTACCTAAATACTGAAATATAAGCTCAATTGTCTGAAACTGCACTTTTTTTAAAAAAAAAAAAGGTACCAATTATTTTGGCATTATTTAGGGGTATTTTCATTACCCACACACATACAAAACTTGTGAATGGGGTCTGGAGACCCAACTTCCCACTTTATTCAACTTCTGTTTGGAAGGAATATGAAAGGGATCTAGGAGTCCTAGCCAAAAACCACATAAGGGTGAGAAAGCAGTTGCTTGCAGCTGCCAAAAAAAAAAAAGCCAAGGTAGCAGTCCTAGGTAGCATCAACAGAGTGTCAAGATAATGTGCTGTATTAGTACAGCTTGATACAGCTTTAATAAGACCACACTTGGAACACTGTGTCCAATTTTGGTCACTGCAATATAAACTGAGACTCTAGAAAGAATCCAGAGAAGAGCAACAACAATGAATAGAGGGTTAGAGACTAAAACATAGGATGAAGAGTTGCAAGAATTAAGTACGTCTAGTCTAACGAAGAGAAGGATCAAAGGTGACATGATAGCAGTCTTCCAATATTTGAATATCAAAAAGAAGAGGTGGCAATCTATTCTCCAAAGCACCTGAGGGCAAGACAAGAAGTAATGGATGGAAACTTACCAAAGAGAGATCCAACTAGAACTAAGGAGAAATTTCTTGACAGTATGAACAATTAATCAGTGGAACAGGTTGCATTCAGTGCACCAACACAGGTTTTTAAGAAGAGATTGGGCAACCATTTGTCCATAATGATTTAGGGTCCAGCAAGGGTTGGACTGGAAGACATTCAAGGTCCCTTCTAACTCTGTTATTCTGTTATGATATATAGAGCTGTAAGAGAGTAAAAAATGATTTCAAAAAATATTCTGAACCTCATACAAGCACATTGTGCACCTCTTCACTTCTTATTAATACAACCAGATTTTTTCCCACCCCTTTGCAAGCTTAAAAAAAGATAATGCCATATTTAAGAAAAAAAACTTATTTAATGTTAATGCAACTCTTACAACAATGGGCCCTTTTTCTGGCTTGTTTAGAAGCCTGAAATGTATTAGGCCATTCTAATGCATAAGAAAAAGGTAAGCTGTGCTTGCATGTACAACATGGCTATGTATATTTTCAATCATGTGATTCACCCATGCATTCTCTAGTTGCACAGCCAATGCATAATTTTATCAGCATAAAACTAGATGGCATTAGTTCTAGAACGAGAAACTAATTTCTCAAAACTAAAATCTAGAACTAGATGTTGAAAGATCTGTTTATTATATATTAGAATCTAGAGTGAATATTTGCTTTATATCAGATGATGTACTATAATGGAGAGCCTTATCTCATAAAAGGAGGAGTTAAATAATATCACAGGTTGTCACATGTAAAAGTTATTCTGTTTCCATCTTATAAATAGTGTGCTAGAGAAAAGCAAATATATTTTAAAAATCAAATTCATTTCATAATGCTGCATATTTTAATTTGTTCAGTTTTAAATTTCAGTTTCTCCTGGATTTGTTTAACTTTCAAATTCATAACTCTAGCCTCAGAGTAGGATTCAAAGAATTCACAGAGAAAATGTACCATGTGACAGTAATGGGCAAATCAGCCAGGACATGATTTGAAAATGGAAAGTTTCTACTAAAATTTGGGATCTGATATTGAAATATACTAAATTTAAATTCTAAATTTGACAATTGATTCTGTAAATAGGTCTTCCTCTTGAAACACCGTAGTTATTGGGATTCTCTGATTCCTAACTTTTCTTAAAGTTTTCAGAAGTTCTTGAATTCTGATTCAACCTGTCATAGATTAAAAACTATCACATGAGAAAACAAAACACTAACCTTAAACATATTCTTATTCCAAAGGATTTCTAACAATAGATCTTCCTTCCTTGATATGTGGTGCTTGTAAGTGTTGTAGTGTATGCATAGATGGCATCCAAA
Source organism: Tropidonophis doriae (assembly GCA_026931265.2). NCBI lineage: Eukaryota > Metazoa > Chordata > Lepidosauria > Squamata > Natricidae > Tropidonophis > Tropidonophis doriae. Next base: position 362 of record JAPKID020007031.1, on the reverse strand, counting down.
CACAATTGCACAAAATTAAATAGACATTAAATATTTAAAAAATATGCCTAAAAGCTTGTGATTTGAATGATCCCACTAAAAAGATTTTATACAAAAATGCTAAAATGTTGAGAGGTTTCAGAGACTTTATGTATTATTGCTTATTTATTATACAGTTCTCGGTGTAGAGTAAGCTTTGGAATCTCTGTGGGCCCTCACAAAACAAAATAACACCACTACCAGCACCTACTTTCATTGCCCGATGAAGTTTTCTCTGTTCTGTAGTTCAGGGGTCTCCAACATTTGCAACTTTAAGTCTGAAGGACTTCAGCTCCCATGAGGGAAGTCCTACACATTGCCCTAGTGAAACCATTTATCACAAA
>JAPKID020007030.1:0-10421 GCA_026931265.2 Tropidonophis doriae | reverse complement strand
CTGAAGTCACTACTTGCTAAATAAAAGAGCTGAATGAGAATCCTGTGTCGAACCTCCTTGTCTCGAGCTACAACAGAAAGAAAGAAGGAAAGAAAGAACAAATGAATTTGAATTATCTGAAAGGAACCTATCTTTTAGAGCCATTAGACATGTCAAATATATTCGATGGTACAATGACAACAAAAGGGATACCAAGAAAGACCAATTGTTACTGAATAAAATAGCAGCAATAATTAGGTGATGCAAAAAAGTATAATAAGTATTAGGAAGTTGACAACATGTTAAATATAGAGATGGAAAGAACAAAACTAACGAGAATAAATTAAGTATCCTGTTGAAATGCTTCTTTCCATTTTTGTTTTATAGTAAAGTGACAAAATAATGATACGGCTACTGTAAAGTTCTATATCTCTTTTCTGAATTTCAATCAAATGCATATTGATTGTGAAGCTATGTTGGGGACAAATTAGAGGGAGAAACAAAAACACTTGGCTGTATGTGGCAATAAAGCACATCAGGGGAGAATCAATAATAGGTGAGGAATAAAACACAGCTAAATTTCGCAGCACGTGACAGGATCCTGTAGCTAGAATTTTCAGTCTTGGAAATACAGTTACATTCCTTTAGGGAAGGGATGAATTGTACTGGCAGCTTTTTATCAGTTATTTTTCTATCCAAAGTACTACTAGAATAAAATTAGGTTAGCTACATTAGGCAGAAAGATTGCAGTGACACCCATTTCCCATTCAACAAGAGAGTGTCATCCTTGATTCATAGAAAATAAAGTAGACTTACTCTTAGGCTTGTCTATTCAGAAGTTCCCTGAAATCTGTTGTCCTGTTGTGCATTCTTTGAGTCTCATCCTCAACAATAGTCTGCTCTGAAAGCTATGAAGAACAGATCAAGATCATCTTCATAAACACTCTAGATGGAATTGTTTTCATTTGTCCTTTTGATATCTTTTTTTCAGCAACTGGCTCTAATTTAAGTTTCTTTTTATACAGTATTAGATTCTACTGGCATAGAATCTTACTTACCATTGCTCTGAGTTTATTAAAATCTACCCTCAGTGAATGTGCTCAACTATATTCAGCTTTAGTTTCTCTTAATATCAAGAAATCCAATATTGCATAATTACTTTTCCCTCCAAAATTTCCCTTATTTTACTCTGTCTAATAAGTCTTCCTTATTAATATGGATAATCTCAAGGCTGACTTATTCTCCTTTGATTTCCTCCATGAGCTTTTGTGGTACATAGACCTAACATGCCTGTCTTCTTATATGTTATCGAAGTAAATTATCACTAAGATAGATGTGGCATTTCTGAGAGGATTATACAATACCAGTGATGGCTAACCTTTTTTGGCCCGTGTGCCAAAAGTGGGGGGACCGCAGGGGGATTGTACGTGGGCGTGCCACACCCATAATGCTATGTACATGACCCCCTGCTTTCGGCACACATTTTTTGCCCTCTCCAGGCTCCAGAGGCTTTCTAGGAGCCTGGGGAGGGTGAAAACAGCCTTCCCTCCCCACCTCCAGAGGCTTCAGGAGCTTCCCTGAAGACTCCATAGGGCGAAAAACGGCCTCAAAAGAAGTCCTAAATCAGCTGGCCAGCGCACACAAGCGCACTGGAGCTGACAGGGCAATGCCTTGCGTGCCCTCAGAAATGGTTCCACATGCCACCTGTGGCACCCGTGCCATAGGTTTGCCATCACTGTACTATACACTTTGTATCTCCATAGACAAAGATATTAAACTGTTACGTCACTATTACTATTTTTTACTTCTTTAGTGGTTAATAGTGGTGCTCAGTCTGTAACTTCCATTTATTATAACCCTAATGCCCTCATTGATATCACTCAGTACATTCTTGGGGGATGTCTGTATAAATGCAAATAGACCTAAACAGAATAAAATTCCTCCCCCTATTTATTTGCTTCTGTTTCTTTGAAATAAACAGTATCTTTCAATTGCTCTAACCCCAGTAGGAGTATTCCCTCGTGAAGTTTTATTTATGTTGTCAAATATCATTTTCCTTCTTGTAATGAAAATTCAGGCTAATTTTGTTTATTTCCTTTTCATTATATTAACATTCTGACTTTCTTCAAGGAATTCACAGGACAAATCTCTTCTTTTATTCTCAAAGCAGCATGAGGATAAGTTGGTTGAAAATGGCTCAAAATCATACCGTGAGAAGAAAGAGAAGGCTATTCCATTCTGATACTTCAATCTGCTTGAATTAAGCATTTTGCTTCAGAGAAGTGTTTCAGTCAAAGCCTCTTCAGATCAAAACATTTTTCAGCATGTCCCAAAGTCCCACTTGTGTCTTTTAATTTAATTAACCACTGTCCCTTAGTGGCCTATGTTTATTATTATTGGGTTTCTGTTTCCCAAAATTCATCTCTATCAAAGCTATGAGCAAATATTAAGTAAAGCTATACTAACACCATATTGGCAGGGTTGCTCTGCTGTACTGCCCTTTTATCCCAAAACTGACAGGAAACCATGCTGCTGTAAATTGTCAGCACTATTCACCTAAAAAAAGTCCTGTTCTGTTCTGTTGTCCATACATGCTTCCTATCCTGATCAAAGGTAGTTACAGATGTTCCAATTTTTTTTTGGCTAGTATACATCACCCTTTCTGGATAGGTCTAAACCAAGGTTCAACCAAGCAGATTTTCTAAAAGCTTATGTAGTATTTGGTTACAATTGTTCATTGTGTATATTTATTGCTAACCCTTCTTTAGTACTACAACATTAACAGTAAAGCAGATAGATACAGTAGAGTAAATAACACATGTCTCAACTTCATTTGATCATCATGCTCATCAAGGGATTGTTGATATCCAAAGCAACAGCTTCAAGCGATAGTTATATTTTGCTTGGTCTTACTGTGGTGCTCCAATTTCAACTGAGATCTTCTGAAAGTCCATTTTTTACTCAATCATCTCTCTATCCACAACAGGTGGCAACAGCTTCATAACTTCATCTGGGATCAGAAACAAAACATGGTTAATCATGGTTAGGTAACTGGATGGGAGATTGCTTGAAATCTCACTGCTGTAGGCTAGACTGAGAAATAATTAGCATATGCCATTATGTAAACAGATTATTTCCCTTGTGAAATTGTGCTTTCACCAATAAGAAGATGATAAATCAACTGGCAGGAGATCAGGAAGGGACTAATCTTGGTCTCCCAAGAGAGTAAAGCATAATTAATTGATGATTTTCAGTTTTAGTGGATGGCAGCTTCTAGATACCTTTGTATTTGAAAACTGCAACTCGCCGCAGTTAGGAGAAGGTGCGGGGTATAAATTGGAATGATAATAATAATAATAATAATAATAATAATAACAACAACAACAACAACAACAACAACAACAACTATGATGATGAGTCCAAGCTATGCACAGTTGGAACTATTATTTTTCTGCTAGTAATTAAAGCAACTTTCTATGCAATCCTTAAAAAGATGCAGCTAATGGGTCAACATTAAAGAGCCAAGAAATTTTATTTCATGAGTATCAGAGAGATGTTGTCCCAAACACTTCTAAGTAATTTTCAATCCAGGCACATCTGTGCTGGTTATCCCTTTGGCAGATTGCAATGAATGCCACAGCTGAAAAAAACTTCCCAGGAGAATAGAGGTAAATTATGAAAAGACCTATAGCAATGAAGGAAGTTTCTGACACTATAAAAACATTAAATTAGGAAAGGTTCCTGTATCAGATGAATTCTAACGTTCTTATTAGAAATGTTTTGAGGATAAACTTGTCAAACCATTATAAAACATAATAAACTCTATCTTTCAGGGAGGTAGGAAAGATTCCAGGGAATTGGAAAGGGGTAAATATAGCATTAATAATCAAAAACAGACAATAGACAAGACATTGGTATCATTATTGAATAATTACAAGTTGTTCAAAATGATTTTATGATCAAATGAATATAATCTTGCAAGAATTTATTCATGAGGAACAATGTGGGTTTTTAACCCGAAAGACAATTAAAGGACAATGTTAGAAATGTGTTGGATATTTTGGAATATTTGGAGCCACTAAATGAAAAACAAACTGACCTTCTAATATGTAGAAAAAGCCTTTGACAATTTAAACTGGGATTATTTGTTTAAGGTTCTAAAAGATACAGATTTTTAAGAAAACATAAATCAGATAAGAATTTTTTAAATTAGATAAGATTGATCTACACTTCATAGAAAGCAGAAATAATTGTTAGTGGAGATTTAACAAAACCTTGTAAGATACAAAAAGGAACAAGATAGAAATCTCCATTGCCCCATCTTTTGTTTATTCTAGTTTTGAAAATATTGAACAGAGATATAAGATGAAAGGATTGTCTTATTGATGGGGAAATAGTTGGGGGAAAGCCATAGAACTTTGTTTTGGTACATGACAACTAGAGCAAGTTTATTAGATGCACAAAAATTAGCTACAATAGAGGAATAGTTAGAGAGAATGATGAATACTGCTGAAGTGGCTGAATTTACTTCTTTGATTACAGAAAAGACAGTATCAGCAGTTATTGCTGACTGGAAATTCCTTTTTGTGTGAAATAGAAAAAATGAACTTATGATTTATGGTTTTAGTGTTTAATAAAATAAATTATACAAAGGGAGATATGTTGTAACAATAGCGTAAGAGGTAAATTTATAATTTTACTTATAACTACTATAAAGAAAGCCAGAAGCTACTTCTTTTCAATTTTTCCTTTACTTTCTTCTTTGTAGCGCTTTTCTTTTCTCTTACTTTATATTAGTTTGTATTAATTGTGTGTGTGTGTGTGTGTGTGTGTGTGTGTGTGTGTGTGTGTGTGTATAATTATTCCACAACACCCTGTTCGGGCCCCAATTAAGGGAAGAAGCATACTGTTTTCTTTTCTGCCTGTCGGCTCATCACCAGAGACCATCTAGACAGAAAGCCATGAGTTCTGTTGTGTGATTGTTTAAAAATATGTGTTAGTTTTATGAGCTGATCAATACATTAATCAGGGAGACTAGCATAGATCTATTTCGAGCTTTTTAGCTGTCATCAGCTAGCCATACCCTTACTGGGATTCGAATCCCAGTAAGGGTATGGCTAGCTGATGAGAGCTAAAAAGCTTGAAATAGACCTATGCTAGTCTCCCTGATATATTTATTGATCAGCTCATAAAACTAACATATATGTGTGTGTGTGTGTGTGTGTGTGTGTGTGTGTGTGTGTAAATACACACACATATCTGAAACTTTACCTGAAATAAAAACAACCTGGAGCAACCTAGAAAAATGTGAATGTTCAGACACATACACACAGCGAGCAACTAAAAACAGCTTCATTTATTATGGCATTCAGTGACAATGCTCAAAGTTAGCAAAGAACCCTGACTTATGTAACTGAAGCAGTCTGAAGGGTTCCTCAAAAAAACTTATTCATCATCCACAGAAAGGCCTGGGACTCTACCAGAAAGTGGTATGCCAGTGAGATTGATGCCAGAAGCAATATAAAAACAAATAGAATTTTACCCCAACTCAAAATTTGTTATTTTATCGTTTTGTATGCTAAATTATTCAAGAAATTAATTATGTTCCTTGATATTTATAGCTAAACATATATTAAGAACAGAAAGAAAGAAATGATTGCAGCCCTTATTCATAGCCCAGGCTGAGAAAATATACTATTTCAAATCTCAAAGGCAAGTTGAGGGGCAAGTTAAAATGAGAAATACACAGAGATAAGAATTTCATTTCCTGTGTAGGTCCATTTCTTCTCTGTCTCAAGACTAAATGAGTTCTAGGAATGATATGGCACTTGTTTCCAGTGATAGGAACTTGAAAAATATTCAGGAAGAGTGAATGTTAAATATCTCTCCTACACACTGACATGCATATTTATTTACACCGTTATTCAGAATGTCAAGGGAGTATGTGGGGCAAAACTATCTTAACAGCTTTGTATTAGGCAAGAGGCCAAGCAGGTTTATTATCCAGGGAAGAAATTTAGAAAGATGATGCTGAAAAAGGATAATTACTTCAAGTCTTTATTTTGGGAAGCAGATGAAATACACATCCAGGTTTAAAGCACACAATTTCATCTCCATAAAAAAAAGAGGCTGACATTCCACCTAGCCTATTCAAATGCAGGCATTTGCCAGCTTCAACAAATTACACAATCAAAATCAAGTTTTTCAGGAGTAAGGGCTTATTCTGAAGTTGGATATATCTTGTGAGAATATTTTTTTCTAAAAATGATGCTGGTCCAGTAATTTTAATTTTTAAGGTGTTAAAAATGGTCACCCCAACATCTAATCTTGGAGTCAGTAGTTCTTATATTTGTTTCTTATAATCTCGGCTCTTGATACTTAGGGCTACCATATTTAAGAGGCAACCATCTAACAAAGAGAGAGAGAAGATTTTTTGTGACCCAGATATGCTGGTTCTATGGATTTCAATGCCTCACCACCTGTTTGTTCCTCATAAAGTTTGTTTGGCTTCTGACAGCATTCTGCAAAAGACTTTTTTATAGCCAAAAATAAAAGGTGCAACTGAAAGTGGCCAAAAAAATTAAAGAAAAAGAAATGTAGATAAATAAATCTCTTCAACACTGGACAAAGATCTCTGATCTTGGAAAGGGAAATCTGGCACCAATTATCCCATTGCTTGTTTCTGCAGAAGCAACCATTTATCTTTTGTTGCGTATGTTATACCATCAGTACAAAACAGTAAAGAGGAGAGTTGTGGAATCCAATCTGGGTTGGTCACTGGGACCAGAAGTTTAATATTCTGAATTTTTGGACTCCTGCTGGATCCTTGGGAAACTTCTCACCAGAATCTCTCATCATATATTCTGGTGAAAGAGACGTTCCTTGAGAATGGGCTCCAACTCGGCAGACTAAACTTCTGGTCCCAGTAACTGACCCGGATTGGATCCTGCAACTCTATCCTGGAATATGTATATTTGCCTTCATTCATGGAAAATCTTCATAGATTTGCAATACAGTAAGGAACTTTTTGGATTCAATCTTCTAGCCTATCATCATGTTATAGGCTGTGGGTGAAACTCATCTTCAAGCTCAGTTAAATTCACGATTATTATTTTTTTTGTGCTTTAAACAACAGCCAGTTTTGAATTGTACTGCTAGCTAAGACACTAGGTTAAGACTATGAGTTCTAATCCTGCCTTAGGCATGAACCCAGCTGGATGGCCTTGAGACAGTCCCCCACTTTTACCTGGAGAAAGTAAGCAATGGCAAACCACTTCTGCACATTTAGCCAAGAAAACTGTAGGGAATAATCCAGGCAGTCACCAGGAATCAACATTGTCTCAAAGGCACATATGCACACACACTCCCATATTTTTTAATATGTTTGGGAAGAGAATAGTAAATATTTTTCTTCATTTCTGCACTGCTGCACTGATTCCTCAGTGTCTCCAGCATTGAAAGAGAAGAACAGAATAGCCTTAAAAATCAAACAACAGCAAAAGCTATATTTTTTAAATACTTTTGTTTTAGAACAAAAACTTGGGCATGCTTTGAAAATGATTTGAAATAACTGCTTTAAGAACTCTTGCAAATTGGCACAACACCTATCTGCTGTTAATTAGAATTAATGTCTTTTTTTTTCAGGCCCGCGCAGTTATGATTGCTTTAAAACTTTACTATTGTTTCAAAAAAGCAGCTGCATCTGTTTTCAGGTTTACATGGGGATATGAAAAGAGATGGGCTACTTCAATAAATAACATACAATAGATGTGATCATGCATAGACTGAAAAACCTTTTCCTGAACAGTCAGCATTTTCTCAATGTTTAATGGGGAACAGATATATTGAATCAGAATACCTAGAAATTAACATTATATGTATCCTCTCAAACCAGATGTTTATATGTAGCAGTCTAAAGCTGTAACCTTATGTTGACTTACATAACAGTTGGTGTCATTTTCAGTAAATATGCATAGGATTTTACTCAAAAAACCCATAGAAACAGGAAGAGAAACTAAAATTATTCCACAAATACAAAACAAATTACAAGAAGCACAATTAATAGTGAACAGCCCACTCCTAATGTTTACTTTCTTAAAATCACTCAGAGGTCCTACCACCTCTTCCATAATTAAAAGGAGATGATTGCAATGGTAAGGTTACTGACACTTATTCAATGAGCAGCTTATTTGTATGCACAATCCAGACACAGCCAGCTAGTGCAATTTCCATCTTTTTTAAATGAATCACACAGTGTAAGAGTGCACAGCTTGTATTGACTTGAGTACTGCATTAGCTTTTAAAGAAAGGCGGCACATGCATTATCTATTGATTATTTTTAATCATTTTCATCTCCTTTCAGTATACACAACTCCATTATTCAGGTTTAAAAAGCAATATGGATAAGTGTTCAAAGATTTACATTATTTATTTTCCCCATTCATTCATTCTCTCCTGCTGTAGTAAAATTATAAAAACAAACAAACCAAATTACAATAGAGTGGAGATGGAGAAAGGAAAGAGATGATCATGGTCTATGGCCACATCCAGATGTGTGAACTTTATCTCAGCAACAACTACTACAATCTCAGTAGAACTTACAAAATAGGAAAAGGAATTTTACTCCTCTTAGATCTTTGAAATTCCTTCTCACAGTCTTGGGGATGGTATTCTTTATCTCAAAGATTGAAAATAATATTAGTTCTCATTGTGTACATCAATTTCTGCTTTGCGGTTAGGTTATGTGCAAGAAAAATTATTTGGATCTTCTTGTAAAGACAGTTGTAAGACTCATTAGAAGGACAACTTCCAATATTTCATATTGTAAGAGCCACCAATTACTTTATCAAAGAAATCGGATCATATCCAGGCAGAAATAAGAAGCCAATTTTCTCAAGAAAGTCATACGTATGTGTATAGATATTGTGCTATACATTTATCAATTATGGTAAGTTTTAAGGACCTTTAAATGACATTAATAGTGTTGGCCACAATTGTTATTACTGTAACTGTAACAATGGCAGATAACTGGTATTGAAACAAAGGTTGCTACTAAAGGGTGCAATTTTTCTCAAAGATTTAACTTAAGGAGAATGCACTTTGATAATGCACTTCAATAATGAGAGAAAAAGCTAAATTGGTGCAAAAATTTTATTTCATTTTCATTTCAAAGGCATAGGAACACAGTTGCTCAAGTGGTTAGGATACTGGCTTGCAAACAGCCAACCCATGCTTGGGACCCAAGTGCTATCATGAGGCAGGGTGAGATCCCATCCTTTGCTCTAGCTCCTGCCAGGGACATGAAAGGCAGTCCCAACTGGGTGTTCCCCAAGCAATGTTGATGTCACTGCCTAATCCTTTCAATTTGGAAGCGCCTCAGTGCTTCCAACACAAGTAAGACGTGATTTCAAAGGCAAACCCACTCAGAGCCTGCTCCAGTCCTGGATTCTGAGAAATACTGTTTTAAGATCTTGCTTGCCTCAAAGGGTAGTTAGATATTGGTGCTTCTGCTTCTTATATCTCTTTTCTCAGCCAGTTTGGGCAAGTGAATCATAGATGCCATTGTTTGAAATTGGTTTTCTTCCAGTATAAAATTATAGCCATACTTAATACATCATAAAACATGGTTCTCAATGGTAACATGAAAAACTCACTGAAAATCTGAGATGAGAGGCGGGGGGAGAATTGAGAACACTCCAGTTAGCTATACTAGTGTTGTCTTATTGTTCTGCCTACCATGGCTTTATTTTTCCCCATCAATATTTCCCTAAGTTAAATCAATATCCTGGCCCCTAAAATGTTAAGTCAACTGACACTTCAAATGAAAACTCATTGTTTTTACCTATACAGTATGAACACCTGAGCAGACCAGCTGCTGGCTTATTTGTTATTCAGTAAGAAACATATGCAAGTTATCATCTGACCCAAATAAATCATCTCTAAAGCACAACGGTTATTAATCTTTCTGTTTTGTATAATCTAATTTACAAACAAGAAATGTGTGAGATAAGTGAGATAACAGTGGTATGTCAGACAGTGAACTAAAAGGGTTAGCACAGAATTATTAATCATTTTGATAGTGTTTTCTAAGTGTATCTATTTGATATACAATTTCTACCCTTTGTCCATTAGAATAAAAGCTCTGAAGTCATCACAGTCTCTGCGTTGCACTATCAATTGTCAAAGAATGTCATGCCCAAGCACAAGGACAACTCAGTAAAATCCAATTGAGTACAATCCTTTAGACCTTGACTTCTGGACCGTCTGGACTACTGCAATGCTCTCTACATGGGGCTCCCCTTGGGGTGCACCCGAAGGCTGCAGCTGGTCCAGAATGCAGCCGCGTGGGCAGTTTTGGGAGCTACTAGATACTCCCACGTAACACCACTCCTGCGCGAGCTGCACTGGCTGCCTGTGGCCTTTCGGGTGCGCTTCAAGGTGCT
>JAPKID020007029.1:0-10421 GCA_026931265.2 Tropidonophis doriae | reverse complement strand
ACCCCCGGGCCCCAGAGGTCAAACACAACCCTGATGTGATTTCAATGAAATCGAGTTTGACATCCCTGGTCTAGGCAGTCACTTATCTGAAATGGTATGGGTTCTCCTGCTTGAGCAGGGAGCTGGACTAGAAGACTTTCAAGGTCCTTTCCAGCTCATTCTATTATATCCTATTCTAATTAACTTTTTAATTAGTGGATGTGGGAAGTGCTGTGGATATAGTATGCTTGGACTTCAGCAAGGCATTTAACAAAATGGACCACACCCTACTTCTTGATAAACAATACACCACCAGATGGCTGACCAACAGCACTTAACATGTAGTCCTCAATGGAACTACTTCTACACAGAGTAAAGCATGTACGGTTACTCAAGGTTCTGCGTCCTATATAATTTATGAAGATGCTCTTCAACATCTTAATAAATGATATAGATGAGACAGGCTAGGAAGGGAACTCAGCAAATTTGCAGATCACACCAAGTAGGGGGAATAGCTAACATTTAGAAGATAGGCTCAAGATTCAGAAGGATCTTGATAGGTTTGAACAGTGGGCCTTGTTCAACAAAACACAATTCAGTGATGAGAAAAGCAAGTGCCTATATATAGACAAGAAAAATCAAATACACAGGTATAAAAGTGGTACCTGGCTCAAGAGTTGCAATTAAGGGAGTTAGGGTCTTAGCAGATATCACTTCAGTACAAACCAAAAATATGCAGCAGCTGCTAAAAAGCTAATGCAGTCCTAGGTAGCATCTATTTTTATTTTCAGAGTATTTCCTCCTATCCAGATTAGCCGTATATAATGATGAAAACTTTGGATTTTATACAATTCATTTAATTTCTGCTAAATACTTTATCCTACATTTCTGTTTTAAAAAACTCCAAGTGGCTCAAATACCTACCTAATTAACTCATCTATTGAAAAAATAAACCCAGTAACAACTTTGATGTGCCATATAAACTATAAATATACTGGTTTAGACAATCATTTCATTACTTTCCCTATTAAGTGTTCAGATGGTGAGAACTAAATAGTTCCTGTTCTCCTTTGTCTTTGACACACAATTAATGATTCAGGAGATGATAAATTACTTAATTGAATTGATTAGATTTTAAGCAAAACTTGAGTTAATTTGCTCTCCCATATCCATATATACATTTTATAATAAGTTGTTCCTTATTCTAAAATTCTTTATTAACCTGCATGACCTTTTCTGTTATTTTTCACACACTGCATTAATTGTCAGATCAGAACATACTTTTTACTATATAGTTAAAACATTGCAGTGCAAATTCTCAGATATTCTATTTGATCTCTGCAACATATGGGAGCATTTGTTTTATGATCTTTCTTCAAAATGTAATCACTTTTTTTTTTGCTGATTACATATGTTTGGCATGGTGCTTTTCCTTCGAGATGTGAAAGAAGTTTGGTCAGCCTCCAAGTCTAAACACACCCTAATTTCAAAAGCCACAATCCTGAGGCTCAATTCCTGTTTACTAAGGAATTCAAGTATTGTTAGACTACATAGTTCCTAAACATATTGTAGTCCTTTGGTCTGTTAGCCTACAGCAAAGGACCCTAGTTTAGGCTTATTAATCTATCTGGTTTTGACACAGTAAATATATCTTTATCTAATAGTTCTACAAGTATTTGTTTTTCCACAGTTCCTATTAAGTTTTTCATTTGAAAAAAGTAGACTATCAATTATTCAAGGAGGACATTGTTATCATTACTTTTCTTTGACTTCATACTTTCCCTTCATTTGGTTTTTTTTCTAACTTCAGATAGATTTATGGTGTGTGTGTGTGTTGCACATGTTGGTCAAATGCTTCAATAAAGGTTTACTTTAAATAGATTTAGTGTGTGTGTATGTGTGTGTGTGTGTGTATTTGTGTTGCACACATTGATCAAATGCTCCAATAAAGGTTTACTTATCTAATAGGGAACTTGATAAATGCATTTTAATAAAAAGCATCCTAATGACATGGGAGTTGATGAACTTTTATGTATTGAACTAATATTTAAGATGAACCACTCAATACATACATTGTCATGTTTCTTTGAAACAGCTTGGGCCTTTTCTACAGTTATATTTCAGCTGTATAATATCTTCCTTTGGTGCTCAATCAAGGGATCATTTTCGATTCACAGCTAAGGGTTTGGTACAGTTTCATCTATCCAACAGTTGCAGCCTTTCCTGGATCAGGAGTTTTCCAGATGATCAATTATGTCCTAGTCTTTTCACAATCAGAAAATTGCAATGTGTTGTACATAGAGTGCAACTGAAGACTACTTAGAAGCTGCAACTGATTCAAAATGCAATGGCTTTAGCATTGCTGGGCCTGCGTTTGTACGCCCATATATGATTCCATTGTTCCGCAGGCTGCCCTGGTATCCATTGAAGTTCTGGGGTTAATTCAAGGCATTGATAATGTCCTACGAAGTCCATCTTTTTATGCCAGGAAGGACTTCATAGGGGGATTATATAAGATATTTGTCCATCCAAGAAGATCAGACAGAGTTGGTGCAATTTGAGTCCTTTCAATCAAGCAATGCCAATTATCAGGATCCAGGATAATTTAATTACCAAACTAGGTAGCATCATCAGAACTATTTTTGAGGTGCAGGAGGCAGCGAGTGTGGTCACCTCATGGCTTCTGCTATGTTGCAATATTTTCGGGGAGGGTTTTTTTTGGGGGGAGGGCTTATTTTAGCACATGCACTCAAAAGTCCGATTGGGCTTACTATCTAGGGAAGTCAGGGAAACAGGGTATTATAGTCAGAAATAATATTAAGCCTTGAGGTTGTTTCTCACTTACAATGCTTCATTTCTACAGATTTGTACCTTGTTATTAAAGTTAGTATGTTTATTAATCTCATTTATAGGCGAATAAAACAGATCATGGGAAAGGCAAAAAGAACAACCCAAGTTGAGGCTTTGATCATAATGTCTATTCCACTTCCATTATGTATATAATGAAAAAATATATTGTATATCTAGAAGCAGTTGAGTATGGGTGATCATCACCACATCTCATCCATCATCTCTCTCTATATTTTAAATTGATAGCACTAACTTTGAACAGCTTGATTCATATTATTTGAAATACCTGCTGCTGTGGCCTAGAGGTGGAGCTCTCATCTCCCAATCAGGAGGTTGTGAGTTCAATCCTAGGTAGAGGCAGACGTAGGGTCTCCTGCTTGGGCAGGGGGTTGGACTACATGACCTGCAAAGGTCCCTTCCAACTCTGTTCATCTATTATTTATTATCTACCTCCTCATTTAAATGAAACAATTTGGGTCTTCTGATCAGTTTTAGGGATCCTAGTTTCTATTGTGAGGGACATGGTGGCTCAGACTCGCTGCCCCGAGTCCCTTTGTGGAGATGGGAGCGGGATAGAAGTTCAATAAAATAAAAAAAAATCAAAAATCAGTGGCTAAGACGCTGAGCTTGTTGATTGAAAGGTTGGCAGTTCGGCAGCTCAATTCCCTATTGCTGCATAATGGGATGAGCTCCTGTTACTTGTCCCAGCTTCTGCCAACCTAGCAGTTTGAAAGCACGTAAAAAAATGCAAGTCAAAAAATAGGGACCACTTTGGTGGGAAAGTAACAACATTCTGCGTGCTTTTGGCATTTAATCATGCCAGCCACATGACATTGGAGATGTTTTCAGACAGTGCTGGCTCTTCGGCTTTGAAACAGAGATGAACACCACCCCCTAGAGTCAGGAACGTCTAGCACATAAGTGTAAGGGGAACCTTTACCTTTGCATTTCGTTTCTATTGTAAGATGGCACAACCTTGCATTTAACCATTTATAAGGTGGCCTCAGTTGATTAAACCAGAACCATGGGATGAATGAGTGGGCTAACAACAAACAGCTGCAACTTTCAGTTCTCTGCCTTCCACCTATCCTTCGGCTCAGTTTTCATCTTGGCCAAGATGCCACAGCCTGTCATTTAACAATTCACAAGGTGTGGATTTGTTACTCTCTGTGTTTGTTTCCTTCACTAAACTGCATTTATTACAGTCCAAGAAGGAGGTCAGCCAAAGAGAGGCCCTGAGATTGGCCTTGTTAGTCACAGATATAACTCTGCTGCGGGAGATAATACCTGTAAAGAGCTGTATCTTTATGAACAGCTCCAGATTGATGGGCTCTGAAGACTGCCTTCCAAGATGTTTTCATCAAAATGTTTTGGTTTCTAATGTGAAGTATAACAAATAGGAAACTGTAAAAGAACTTACAGTAATCCTGCTTGTTCTGAATCATAATTAGTTTTCACCCAGCAGGTTTCTATTTAACTTATTTCAATGTATCATTTCAAAGATGTGTCAAATGTAATCAGGAGCTAATGAAATTTTATGTGAACCATCTGCTGAGTATTCCTTTGATACAATGTCTTGGAGGGGGAAACTCCTTTTTTATTTCCTATATATACAATATATTTATTTAAGGTTTTTAAAAAAGAAAGGAAGAAAGGAGTGATATATAGCCAAAATTATCTTTAAAGGGTTCTGTCTCGTTACCCAAATAATATGTTACAAAATTCTGCTTGCAATAAAATCACATTTTCAAAGTCTGCCTTTGCTATAGAATAGAAGATAAATAGAATTCTTTATTGGCCAAGTGTGATTGGACATACAAGGAATTTGTCTTTGGTGCATATGCTCTCAGTGTACATAAAAGAAAAGATTCATTCCTCAAGAATCATAATGTACAACACTTAATGGTAGTCATAGAGTACGAATAAGAAATCAAACCATACTAGCAAAAAATCAATATAAACCATAAGGATACAAGCAACAAGTTACAATCGTACACTCATAAGTGGGAGGAGATGGGTGATAGGAACAATGAGATTAATAGTAATAGAAATGCAGACTCAGTGAATAGTTTGACAGTGTTGAGGGAATTATTTATTTAGCAGAGTGATGGCATTCATGGAAAAACTGTTCTTGTGTCTAGTTGTTCTAGTGTGCAATGCTATTGTATAATGTTCACACAGATACTTTCTCAGATTGTGCCTCATAAACCCAAATCCCTGCGTCAGGGAGGTTTTCTGTCTCACAGTACCTTAGATGCCACGTGGGAACTTGTGTCTGATTTCAACACTCAAAACTAGAGACCTTTTACTAAGAGATTAGAAATCTTCAAGATGTTTGCTTGTTTTTCTCCCAGATAATGTTATAAACAACATTTCCACCATGATGTATGAATATGTAGTAATCTAACTGATGCAGAATAATAACTTCCAAGCCTACTTGTTATTGTTCGTGACACTGATCCGAATCAGGGGAGAGGAATGCTTAATCCTTTGCCATCTCACCAAAGCTTCATCCAGATATGTTGTAATCAGGAAATAATTAAAGGTTTGAAAGCTAGGTTTTGTATTGTGCACATCAAAGTCGAAATGAGCTTTAGTCTATTTTAAATCTCATCATTTTAAAAGCCTGGCTTGATCTTACATAGTGCACAGTGGATAAGAATCCAAATAGTAAGGCATGAAAACTAGAACCATGATTATTTGTAAGAAATGGATACTCAGAATCACATTATGTTGATTCTGAAATTAGTAGCTAAGTTTTATGATCGCTGGACACTAATTACATTTAGCTTTGGTCAATTTATTTTAGTGTCTGTTTACGATAGAGACCGTTAACAAATTTCATAATTGAAATTTAGGAACTTTTGCAAATCCCATAGTTTAGCTGCAACTTTTCCTCTAAATTTTCCCCATTCAGTTTCATTGAATAACAGAATTTTAGAATTATAAAAGAGAGATTAAATGATTTTCCAAGTGTAATCTTTGCTTGCATAAAGTCCCAGATTCCTTCAGTAATTCAATATATAGAGTAGTTTTTCAGGTTCATAGAAGACACCGTGTTGTGCAGGTCATCTGTGGACACAGAGGTAACTCTGCAATCCTAGTTTGGAAGTGTAGAAGCTAGCATAGTGGGGCCACTGGAAGTCCATTTGGTAGTAATTGTGGGTGTTATTTTAAGACCATTCACAGTTTCCTGTTAGTTTTTTTGGTAGCATCTTCATAGCACAGGGCTCACTATTGGCTTCCATTTGCAGTAGTAGCTTCCAGTTCCCTTGGCTAGATCAAACAGTGGTGTACGGTTTCTTTTTCAACTTCTTGGTAGTACTTGAGTGGTTGACATTGAGGTCTCTTCCCAGATTCCAGTACACTATAGAGTAACTGATGAGGCATATAGTGGTCTGAAGATGTGTCCACCTCATCTCACGTGGGCTTTGATAATCAGTGACTCAAATAAATGTGTAACATTGATCTCTTCTTAGGCCCTTAAAATATATCTGTTTTGGAAAATAATGAAAGATTGATTGGTCTGATTTAATTTCTTTAAATATGAGTCCCTTTGGGGAGATGGGTGCGGGGTAAAAATGCAATAAAATAAATAAAATAAATAAATATTAAGGATTTTGACATTTCTAAGACTGTATTTATAACCAAACCTGGAGGAACAGCATGGATACAGACTAGTTTATAGAGATCCTGCTGGTTGTATGACATGATATAGTAATATGGTTCTCTGGAGCCATGGACTTTTTTCTTCTCTATTTTTTAGTATAAACTATCTAGAAAGCGGTCCCCAACCTCTGGGTAGTGCCCAGTACCACACCACAGCCCATTCAGAACTGGGCCATGGAAATGGAAACCAGATGTATGCATGCACATAGTTTACTGATGTAAGTAGTAGACAAGCACACACCCTGAAAACTCCATTGATGACAGCAGCAGGTGCGTGTGCTGACACTTGTGCAAATGGAGCTGTTTGCACTTGCTCACCTGCCACTTGCATGGCAACTTCCCTTTTTCCACCACCAATCCACAAAACCTGGGGACTGCTGGCCTAGAGTCATAGAGTTGGACAACATTTAAATCTAATGCATAATCATTTATAAGCAAGTAATAGATACATTTTTAACAAAGGCCTCTGGGGAAACAGAAGATCTGTTATTTTGCTTAGTCTGGAGACTTTAAGTATACTTCACTTATGATAGCTATCCCAGGTCCACATATGTTGGAAGCAATGCTGTCTTCCATTAGCCTGGATTTTTAATGATAATTTGCCTTTCTTTCCTGTTATCAGATGCCACATCCTAGGAATTCCTCTGCATGCATACAAAATAACAGGGAACTACAGAACTGAATAATATGTAACTTTTAAGAGCCTATTTCACAGAGGGCATACCTCTGTCATTCTTTTCACATACATGTGTGCTGCTTATTCATTTTGTTCCAGATGGGGATTTGAGCGAGTGGTTCATTGTTCAGAAAGTTGCTTGATCTTTTGTAACTCTACTTTTGATTGGCTGCAGTAAATCTCAAAAAATCTAACAAGATTTGGACAGTCACTACAGAAACATGGATTTGCCAAAACATCCTCAAGCATTAATTTAGCGTAATTTTTCCCATGTGGCCTGCAGCTCTTGGACCTCTCAATCTGGCAAAGTATCTCCCCCACCCTTACCACTTCCCAGGATTGTGTCTTGCATGCCGATTGTTGCTGGCAGTGACATATTGTACTTCGTGCAAGTTTTCAGTATATTATTCCTTTGTGAATAACTAGTACATTGCTGTATTCGGGAACATAAAACTATCACTCCTCTAACACAGATTTTTGCACAACTCGGAATAATTTACATTATGTTAGAAATCTGACACTACTGTGCTGTAACATTTTTTCAAACATTTTGTATTAGCTCTCGTTGTGTTTTATTCCATTAGTTTTCACAAATAGGCCAATTATCTCATTTGTAGTCTAATTATGAAGCATTGTCAGAGTCTACTACCAAAGTTGTTACTTTTTTTTCGGCTTAGAATTAAAGCTCAGTTGAAATATCCTTGCCAATTAGATGCTAGAAATCTGCTTTACAATATTAAATCATGCAAAAGCACTATAGATTTTTACACAGCTTTCTTTTTTAATGCATAAGTTATAAGGTTGATATTTTAAGAGCTAGGACTATAGTGAGTGACTGTAAGCTATATGTCTGGGTTTCAGTTTCAGAAGGAAGGACATGTTTTCATAAGCATTAAAGTTCTGTGACTGGAATTCCATTTAGGAAAAATTCTTTGAAAATACTTTCAAATAACAATCACTGTCTCTCAATCCAACCCACCTCACAGGGAAGATGTTATTGTGTACAGTAGGCGCATTGCCTTGAGCCTTATAGAAATAAAGGTGGGATGTAAATGTATTACTAACAATATATGGTCATTCTTTACATGGAACAGAATACTGCTGAAAAAAAAATAGCATCTCCTAATCATCCCTGTAAATCAATCATTTCCAATTTGGTAAATTCCGGATGATAAGTTGGAGAACGCTTTAACAGAATATTCGTTGAATTGCTTTTATCTCAAAATAGATTTTTGTGAAAAAGTATACTTTTTGTATCCTTTATATACAGTTAGTTAGAGGGAAGAAATCAACTTATTAATATAAAGGCAACTAAGAATTACTGCAAAAATAATACACTGCAATTTTGGATTCAAATTGTCATGCCTATTTCTGTTTAAATAATGCCCTTTAAACTGATTGATTGCAAGGGATGCGGTGGCTCAGTGGTTAAGACACTGAGCTTGTCAAACCAGTTCAGTGGTTCGAATCCTTAGTGCCGCGTAACAGAGTGAGCTCCCGTTACTTGTCCCAGCTTTTGCCAACCCTTTTACCAATTCGAAAGCACATAAAAATGCAAGTAGAAAATTAGAGACCACCTTTCTTGGGAAGGTAACAGCGTTCTGTGTGTCTTCCACATTTAGTGATGCTGGCCACCTGACTATGGAAATGTCTTCAGACAGTGCTGGCTCTTCGGCTTTGAAACAGAGATGAGCACCACCCCCTAGAGTCAGGAACAACTAGCACATATATGCGAGGGGAACTTTTACCTTTACCTTTAAATTTATTGAATTTCCCATAACTAAAGTCATCTTGAGTGTGAATTTAAAATCCTTATGTCTTTCTTTAAAAGGTTTTTCTTTAAAAGGTTTTTGAAAAAACAAAAAGTGGCTTTATTATTCACGTATGCATCACCTTAATCTATGCTTGAATAAAATAAAATAACATTGGAAATATTTAATAACATAAATACAAAGGTTTTTATTTAGTAATAGTTGTCTGGGTAAACATTTTATGCCTAACATTATTTCATGAACTATGTTTACCACATATTTATGTTAAATATTGAATATCTTTCTATACAAATAATTAAAATAAATTGAAGGAATAATAATTGAATGGTAAGCATATTTGAATTGTAAGCATTATTTAATTTCCTAGATAATTATTTATACATATGATTATGCATTACTTCCATTCCTAATTTTCTTTATATTTATTAAACTTTTTTCAAGCGAGCACAATCTGATGAACTGGAAAAGATAGAAAAGCATGGCAAATCAAGTAAAGAAAAGGAGAATGCCAAATCTTTGGACAAACCTGAACAGTAAGGATACTACACTAGTTGTAGAGAGTCAAAATATTAATTTTTCAGTTCAGGTTCATACAACAGAAATTGTTCTAACTGAAACAAATAATTAACCAGTTCAATATATTTAATAACCATAAGGTTCAGTTCCACTTTGTTTGAGAAAAGTGAATTATGTCCTTGGCCTATTTACATGATTTGTACAATAGTGGTATCCCGTTTTCCCAAATCTTCCAGTAGATGAATTTACTACAAGTCCTTTGGGTTGTTTGCTTCTCCCTAAAAAGGACTATTTGCTTGTTCTTCATGAGAATAGGTTTAATATGATCCTTATCCTTGCTTAGCTATTTTTCCATAACCTTGATACTTCTTTTTCTCTTGCACATTCTTTGGATTTACATCTTACTCCTTACTTCAAATGTACTCAATTTAGCTTTGTGTGTGTGTGTGTGTGTGCATGTGTGCATGTGTGTCTAGTAACCACACTTACAGATATAGTATTCGATAGACATCAAAATATATTTGATGTCAGTTTTCTTATAATGTTAATTCATCTCCCGAGCTCCCTGATTATATGCTAAAAATAGTTATCATGTGACATAGCTGAAATCTTGCAAGATTCCACCTATCTGTCAAGATTTTTGTTATGGAAAGTCTTAGAACATTTAGTATTAATTTATATTTTAAGGCAAAGTAGTATATATGTATGCATATATGTGTGTACTTCTGTATTACTAGTCCTCTATCACGAGACAGAAGTAAGATTTTGCAGCAATCTCTGATGATTATTCCCTTCCTCTTCAAGACCCCAAGTCTATACTTCAATCTAGATCAGGAGTGTCAAACTCAAGGCCTGGGAGACAGATCCAGCTCTTGGGGTGTTTAGATCTGGCCCAAGGGCTGCCCTAGAAATAGCAAAGGACACGCCTGTGGTGCCTCTGCCAGCAAAAACAGAGCTCG
>JAPKID020007028.1:0-10421 GCA_026931265.2 Tropidonophis doriae | reverse complement strand
TGATCCAGCAAGCACTTTCTCTCCTTCCCCAAGTCCGGGAGGCATTTTAAAACCAGAAAATCTCCGAAGGGGCGTTTGCAAACTCCCCCCTCTCGATCTCCTGTCTATAGCATATCAAGTTTGACACCCCTGCCTTAAAGCAATTTTTCTGCAAACTAGCTTGCAGTGAGAACCAGGCATAAAACCACCATTTCACTTTTTCTTGTAAGCTTGTGTGTGTGTGTATGTGTGTATTGGGGTGGGAAAGAGAACAAGGGCTTTGTTCTGTGTTCTCATTCTTTCAGAAAATTGGAAGCATACTGATTTCAGTTTGATCACAAGTCAGCTGACTGTAAACATCTCAATAGAATATTTAAATTTGAGAATTTGAACTTTGAGTATATATCAATTTATTAAGCCTCCTACAATACACACACAATAATGTCTATCCAGATTTGCAAGGCTTGTTGCTGCAGATTTGTGACACCATCATAGATGGTTCTGGTTTCACCTGTGGGCATCCATTTATAGCTTTCCTAGTGTGGTTCGATGCTGCCTGCAGTAAAATCATGATATGGAGTACCAATGATTTCAGCTAAAAACAGACCTGGCATTATTGAAAGCTTATTGAAGCTTATTGAAAGTAGCAAGCATAATCTGAACACTAATGCTGTTAAAAATTTTCTCACAGATGGGAATGCAGTCTATTGATCTTTATCTTTGGTTTCAAGTATTTTCGGAACAACAAAATGAAAGTTAATTCATGTGAGCGATCTAAGTAATTTATTAATCTTTGTGCATTAGAATATTGATCTCAATATTCCTGCAGAAGGAAAGTTGAAGAAATACAAATGCAGCAAAATATTGCACAATATATTGCTTTTTTGCAATAATCTGGTGAAGTTTATAAATAATCCAATTTAGCGGTAAGATTATTTGAGAGTGGGTTGTAAATTCTATTTTATCCTCATTTTGTTTGTATGATGCATAAAATAGTTTTTGGTGCAACGCAATTAATTACCTGACACAATTAATCTTAAGAATTTAAAATTAAAAGATTTAGATCATGATTTTAAACACATTTAATTCCATTGCTAGATTTCAGCAGAGAAATGTTATTATGAACTGCTTTTAACTAGCAGTGATTTTAAATGTAATTTGCATTTAAAATAGGAAATAGAAGGAATCAAGCATAGTACATTATCCAAGCGCCAGAAAAACAGAAAACAGAAGGAAAACAAAAACAGGAAAAAAGATCAGTGCATGTCAATGCTGGATAACATATATAGAACTGCTTACCAGTATATGTTGTCAGTTCTCTTCTTTTGATATGCTATTCTCAGAAAGATACACATTTAAACAGAACTTTACTTCAAAAACACCTTGCCATTTTAAAAGTAAACAAGCTTACTACAACTGATTGAATAATTTCAAGCATCATGACATGAGACTGTACATGATGGTACCTGGGAAATTTTACTACATATATAGGAAAAGATTTTTCTTATCTTACTGGAAGATTTTTTTCAAAGATAAAACAATGACAAGACAGAAACCCTCTTTATATAATGTAGAATAGAATGTCTTCTTCTGTGTCCAGGTGTTTGATGTGCCTCCCCCTTTAAAATGTTGCCGTAGATCAGACCCCCACCCCACCCTGAGAGAAGAGGTCTGCAGAGTCTGCAGAGGAAAGTGTGGAACTGAATATCTATTTATTTATTAAATTTATATTGCCACCTATTCTCCCATGGTGACTCAAGGTGGCTTACAGAATATAAAACTACATTTAAAACAATAAAAACTAACTGAAACAATCAAATAAATAAATATAGTACTATATAACAAAATCACCACCCATCTCCCACGCCTGCCCTGGCGAAAACAGATCACATGGGCTCCTTCCTGCTCTGGGTTCCCCAGGCCTGCTGGCAGAACCAGGTATTAAGCATCTTCTGGAAGAGTACTGGAATGAGGGCCATTCTAATCTCTGGGGGAATGATGCTCCAGAGAGAGGAAGCCACCATGGAGGAAGCCCTTCTTCTGGGTCCCACCACATGTCTCTTCCTTGGGGATGGGACACGCAAAATTCCCTGCCTCCCTGCTCTGATGGGTCAGGTAGAGATAACCAGCAAGAGACAGTCCCTCAAATAATCTGCTCCCAAGCCATGAATGGCTTTAATGGTGACAACCAGCACCCGGAATTGCATCTGGAAGCAAATCGGTAACTAATGCAGTTCCCGCAGGAGAGATAATACATGTGCACACTGTGGTCTCTGCAAAACTATGGGCTGCTTCATTTTTCACCAACTAGGGCTTCTGGGTGCTCTTCAGCCCAATGTAGAGCACATTGCAGTAGTCAAGACAGGAAATGACTAGGTCATGAGTGACTGTGAGTAGGCATTGTTGGTTCAGGAAAGGGCGTAATTGGCACATAACATGCAGTTGTACAAAGGCCCTCTTGGCTATGACTGCCACCTGCTTTTTGAACAGGAGTTGTGAGTCCAGAAAAACCCCAAGATTATGCACAGGTTCTGTTTGGGGTAGAATTGGGATTTAGAGAATACTAGTCTGATGGAGCACCTCATGTGGGTGATGGATGAGCAACAGCTGCAGCAGGTTGGTTCCAATCAAGGACTGGGAACAGCTGCCACCTGTTAGCTTTGAGGTTGAGGTGGAATCCACATTTCCTTCTGATCCAAGAACATCTCCTCCTGATCCAAGAATATGTAGAACAGAGAGATACAGGAACAATACTGCTCAGCTAGACTACTTGCCAGGAAACAAACTTACATCTTAGGAAGGGCTGCATCGGCATTGCCTACTTAATCCTGTCTGGAGGACTTGAGTGCCCAGTTTCTCTGCCTTGTTCACACTATGTATCCTGGCCTGTTTGACTCCCAGCCTGTTTGATGCCTGGCCTGCTTTCCTGGACTTCATGTGTGCTCATTAGACTCAGTTACCCAGTGACTCTTGCTGTACTGAAAGTGAAATCTGGACCTTCACAACAGGAGTGCTTCCAAGGATCTCCTTGAATAATAATAATCTGTTAGAATTCTTGCATACATGTGTGTGGAAAGTGGGAGGGGACAGCAGAAATGTATTGCTTATGTGATATATGAAAAAAGGGGTTGGGTTTAGATATATGTTACATAACATAATGCAATTACAACTCCCTGTTTTATTTTTTTCTACCCTTCCTCCCCAGAGCCTCCTGATTGGTCTGGCTACATAAAAATTTAACCTGGTAAAGCTTTACTTTGTTAGTAAAACAACTTTGTTAGTTAAAGTTCTTTGTTGAAGAATGCATATACATATACCCATACCCATACCCATACCCATACACCCACCTATCCACACATATATTCCAGCCTGTTTGATTGGGACTCCTGCCTCTTCCCATATTGCAGTCATGTAAGAAGGGTAATAACTCTTCATAGATTCTACCATAATCTAGATTAGAAGAGATCCAGTGGGTCTACTTAGACCAAAAGTTACTCCTTTCAAAGTACCATATAAATAATGTATGTGACATTCTGCGCTAGTAGGTCTACCCACTACTCTTTATGTACCCTACCTGGCACAAAATGCGATTATATAATCATATTTTTCAAGACTATTACATCTCTAAGGTTTGTTGGTAGAATCCAGAGTCTCATTTTTTTTGCTGCTTTTAAATAATTTCTATATCTAACACCACCTGAGGGTAGCATTTCCTTTATCTGGCAAGGTGGACATATTGACAGTGTGATTATATGGATATTTATTTGAAGGAAAGTGAGATTTATTATCAGAAAATAATTCTACAAATGTGCATCAGAAGGTAATTTCAACCTAACAGTCTTTCAGATGCCATTGCCACTAATGGTTTCTTTTGGATGCAACTGGATTAATTCTAGTTGACCTACTTTCTGTCTTCAGTAATCACCCATAAAATATTGATTTTGATATTATTCATTGTATTTTGCAATTCTCTTGCCCTTTTACTAATGTGGAAATAAAGCTGACTTCAGCTATTTAATTTCTCAACAATGTACTGTTCATGAATATAGTCAGAAACTATAAAACTAACATAACACTAAAATTACTATAATTTTCTAAAGAAGGTAACTAGTTGTTCATCACTGCTAGTGCATTAATGTGCAGCAGGACTATATTGTCAACCTTCAAGAGAAAATGGGTACAAAGGGGCATCATGAAGAAAGATGGCTTCATTGTTGCCTTGTTATATTATTTCCAGTATAATTAATTTTATCACATGTAAAATATAAATCATCTATATGTACTGGCTTCAACTTTGGCCCTTGAGTTTATTGGCCAGGAAACACAGTCAGTTATCCAGTAGGTTAAAGTTAGGGAATCCATCTATTAGATTATTTAAGGAGTTTAAAAATGATAAGTATAGGCTACAGAACAAAGCTTTGTGTTGGAACAAGGTAGCCACAATTTTAGGTAAATGCCCTAGCATAGATGATAACTTAAAAAATTTCAGAACAGGAAATTCAAAAATAGGAAATTGCATGTATTGGGGGCCTGTTTCTGATGTATGTATATTTAAAAGGCAGTGTGTACATCAGCAGTTTAGTCAGTATGGCATGCCTACATTTCTTCTTTGTAGTGCTAAAGGGGATTTTAATAACGTGTTTATCTACAGCTGACAACCGTAATTAGCTTAAGTTATGGAAAGCCCCAAATGAATGAAGAACAGTTTAGGGTTGTTTTGAGGAACATTTTGTGCTATTGCTGATTTGTTAAATATTTGCAGGATACATGATTTGCATCATTTGGAAGTTACACCAACCTTTAGTAATTATGGCCCAAGGTATTACCCCTAAGTAATTCCCAGAGTGCTTCTTGATATGCCATGCATTAATCATCTTTTGTGACTATTATAAATGCAAAAGTAGTTAAGACTCTGTCATGAGAATATGTTATTGCAAGGTGGTGGAGGGAGGTATTTCCCCCACCCCCTTACAGCAATGATTTTTATAACAAGGAAAAACAGAGTATTATGTAGTAATGTCTGAGGTCATTAAAATGCAGGTAAACAAATAATGCAATGTTAGCCATATATGCCATAAGCTTTGCATATTAATTTAATGTAATATACATTTATGAGAGATTGCAAGAAGGTTGACAAAAAACAAACTTATACAATGCAAATAAGGAATATTCCCAGAATGACTAAGGCAATCTTTCCCATTGAATCTAGATTTCTATAGAGGGTTTGCTGAGGTCTTTAGTTCTTAAGATTCATAGGATATGAGTGTAGATAGAGCTTTCCAAAGCATACGTTCTTTGGAATAGTTTCAGACTGGAGGTATAGATAGTTTCCATTCTACCTGTATTTTACAAAAAAAAGTGAAAAATGTATTATTCAAGTAGGGTTTCAGCTCGTAGAGATTCTTGGTGCTTTGTCATATGCTATTCTATTTCATGGGTTTTTTAATTCTGTCTTTTATTTTATTTTACTATTACTTGTCGGCATAGAAGACCATATTGGAAATATTGTTGAAAATAAAACAAGCAAGAGTTATCTGATTTAGAATACTGTAAATGCATGTCGCACTTACCCTAGAAAATTCTCAATTCTTGCTCAGCTGATAACGAAGGCAATAGAGTGGCTTTAGGTAAATTTTAGTGTAAAAAAATCTCATAAGGATTGCAAGAGAATAAAACAAAGGCTAACATATATTTCACCCTGAAGTAATTGAAAGAAGGATTTGATAAACACGTATTAAAAGAGTTCATTGCTCTTTTCTAATTATTTTCTAAAATTTCAATTAAGGGTAGAGTTCTTCATATGAAAAAGTTTTTTTTTTAAATAGGCCCACTAGTTTGCCTATATTTCCTTTGTTATAACTCTTTTTCAATGGCTTGTTATTCACAGTACTTAATTAGCCATTTTTATAAGAGCCTTTATTCAAGATCACTAAATACCAGTTTTGTCAATAAAGGGAAAGAACTATTGACCTGCTTGAGGATTTCCTAATTAGCTCTGCACAAGACAAACCTAGGAACAGTAAATGATCAGGGGAGGTGGTTATTACAAGTACTTAGTAAATCTCTGGATATTTTCATTTAAAAAGAAATGAAAATAATTTCATGATTTCTTAACTGACAGGAGGAAGAAAGCAAGTATTGAAAGCTCAACAGATCTTTCAGTGTTGGTGTGCTGCTTTCAATGCTAACATTGTGGAAGAGAAGGACAATAGTCCTGCAAGCATGGCTGAACCATCTTCATATTACAAGTAGGCACATGGACGTTGATGAAATGCTTGATGGGAAACAATCCAGCTGTTTGCTTAGTATTTGTTGGCATAGGAGTCCAGGACCAAATGTAAATTCAAATTAAATTGATTGATTGCTCATGGCTATGCACCAGAATCTATTCAACTAACAGTTACCACTATTTTGTCACTGGTAATGGTTAATAGAATTCAAGAAGGGTTAGTGCATTAGTGGCTACATAGAGATTACCGGCTGATTCCTCTTTTGACTCTAATCCTAGGTTCTGTCACTTTTTTTTCTATAGTGTTTCATGCAAAGAAGGTCATCCATCGGCACAAGGTCAGGAATGTTAATATGTGGATGGTACCAATTTATATATCTGAATCCCAAACTTAATAGAGGTGTAACAGGAACATTATTCTGCTGCCTGGAAGTTATTGGAATGGGAAAAAATAGGTTCAGGCTTAATTTTTAGAGGGTATGGTAACCTTTTCATTCTAGAGATATTCCACATTTAGTTATTCATGGGGTCACACTTCCTTATGTAGAACTGGACCACATGTGGGAATCTAATTGGACTCATACTCCTCCTGAGAAACAAAGGAATAGCTATGACCAAGTCCCGTCCCCCCCAATTACAGTAAATCTTGAGTGTAATTTGCAACCTTTGTTCAACTGGGAGGCCTTGGTTAGTCACACATACCTTAATCCCTGCCTGCCTGCCTGCCTGCCTGCCTGCCTGCCTGCCTATCTATCAAGTTTCTCAGCCATCCAGGTAGAGTTGTTTGCTATTTATACAAGTAATTTCTGTTGTAGCTTGAGACAAGGAGGTTCGACACAGGTTTCTCGTTCAGCTCATTTTATTAAGAGAAGTGACTTCAGCTAGTGAAGGGAAAGCAATTCAAACAACGCGCGCAAAGCGGCTCTTTAAATACTTTCCTGGCTGGAAGCCAGGCAGCTGAATCCACTATCTTAAACCGGCCGCGTCTTAGCCAATCAGACGCGGCGGCGGTTAGATTTGAATTCAGCCACGAGGACTCAACAGTTGGCATTGCTGATTCATTGGTGATGATGATAATCTATGTTGTTTACTGCTATTTTATTAGTGTTTTATTTATCATCTGTTTTATGTATTTACTGTAGATTTACATCTGTTTTGAGCTGCTACAGTTGATTACAGGGAGTACAAACTTGTAATGAGGAAATAAATGAATACTCCTTCTTTCAGAAAAATACTTCCAAAATACTTACAAAGTGTATACATTCATATCACGGCTTAGCTCAATGTTGCTTATGTTTCCAAAATATCTGAAATTGTAGTCAAACATCTGAAAGTTGAGAATGAATGATTTCTCTCATTGCTTGATTGCTTGAAGACAACTAACCATGGAAGTAAGTTTCTTTTACCCATGTTTTCTATGTCTTTTTTATTTTTAAAAGAAGTCTAACAATTATTGCATATTTGTTTATTCTAAAGCAATTCTTCTATCCTTGAAAAGAATATCAACAAATCAACCAAGCACTATCAAAAGAAGCAAACTAAAACCATGCCAATTAATACAGAGGTAGTGGACAGAGACAATAGGCAGTGGAAACACTTACAAAGAAAGAGTTACATGCTATTGAATTCAATAGGAAGAAGCCTAACTCTTGGGGCTGGAATCTTGGTCCATATGAATGTTCATGTTTTCATAAATTACAATGTTGATCTTTCTTCTCTTCAACTGATATTTTCAACATAGTAACTTTACCAATTAATGTTGAACTAATTTAGAATGCCATATTACAGAATGGGATAGTATGGGATCAGTGGTGGGTTTCCATTTTTTTTACTAGTGGTTCGCTTGTGCGTGCTCTTGAATTCACGCGTGATGCTTCTGAGCATTAGACTCCCGCCACCACCACTACCGGTTCATCTGATCTGGGCCAAACTAGGAGAAACCCACCTCTAGATGGGAGGAGAGGGGAAAGAGGAGAGGAGAGATAAAAATTTTCTAATTAAGTCATTTGACCATGTCAACTATATAAAACTGATGCAAAAATACAAATGAGAAAACAATAGTAAATCATCACACTTCAGATAACCCCAATCTAATCTAAATATTCTGTCCTGTTTGAAATGACCTTTGAATTTAAGAACTGCAGTCTTACTAGTGATGTGCAGGTTCATTTTCTGCAGAAAGTTTGTGTCCCCTGGCATTTTTTAGTTTTTAAATAAAAATCTAAGTAAACAAGTCTTTCTATAGAGTACAGTTTGCAGTCAAGAAGAATATACTCAATTTCTTCATTTGGTGCTCCTCAAATGCCTAGTCTTTCTTCAAATGGAACTCCATGAAATCTCCCATATTTTACCATGGAATCCAATTGTTCGAAACAAGCTTTAGAAAAAGCTCTTCTATGATGTTGAGGCATGTAACTTGCTAAACATTTTTAGAACTGGGAAGATTTCTCTTACTGAAAATAAATACTAAAAAATGTGAACAAAACATTGCCATAAAAATATTATTAATATGAACCCAAGTATTTTTTTAAAGTGATCATTTCTACAATATATTTGCAATATGCATTTATTATCATTAAACTTCCTTTTGGAATTGCATATTTTTTAATTTAAATATTTAAATGAAATATTTTTGCAGTTTTGTATTTTAACTTTTTAAAATAAAAAAATTCAAAACAAAAAATCTGCTCCATATCAATACCCAGAATAAAATACCCAGAATAAAATTGTATTATCTTTCTGCTGATATTATATTTGCAATGACCTTCCTTTTCCCATTTGGTCCAAACTTCATAAAAGAAGAAAGAATCGTATGCAGAACAGCTCCCACATACTGTCCTCAAATATTTCGACTATCATGCAGCTTCCTCAAAAAGAACTTCCTGCTTCCAAGGTAACAGGAAACATTTCTGGACAAATAATGATTTGTCTGAAGTTCACTCCTTATAGAAGGGATATGAGAGAGATCAAAGCCCTTTAGGGAGGAAGCTGCGGAAAATGGGAGGGAATGGGAAAGTATATGCCAAAGACATAAGAGAGGCGAGAATTCAATGTTTTAAAAGGATGTGAATGGTATAAAGAGAATAAAGAGTTTAGAGGAAGATTAACACAAAAATTGGGAAGGATGTTGAAGGTATCAGCTGCAGCATCATGACTGTTCCAAAAAGGGGATAAACCCACTGAGCTACTTAACACCTTTCCAGATTAGATAAGAACCTTTGAGCACCCTTCAACTTCTATTTCCTGCCTCCCTATTTCTGTATCAGTTAGTTGCCAGACAGTGGAAAAAAGAAGTGGGAAGAATGTTCCCAAAGCTTTAGAAAAATGAGATTTTTGCTTCCAGATGTATTCTAAACTGCGGGACCTAGACAGCCCTGAAACTAGGGATTCACTTACCTTCCCTACCAGTTCACAAATGTGAGCGCAAATGTGACCTTCTGCACATGTGCCGTGCTTGTGCATTATGTCAGGTGGGTGGGTGGAGCTTCCTGCAGCCATGGCTACCAGTTCGCCCAAACCAGATAGAACCAGCTGAATACCACCTCTACCTGAAACCACAGTTTTTAACCCAAATCAGAGTTAAAAACTTATCTTAAGGACTAAACTAAGGTTCTATAATTTAGACTTTTACATGATATTTCACATGATTTGACCCTCCCTGACTATTAACGCTCTAGGATGCTGCTGTTACAACTATGCCTAGGATAACATAACTATTTTCCCTTCATTTCTAAAAAAAATTAGATTAGGGATTTGCTGACTCTTAAAACAGTTAAGAAAAGTGTTTTTAGGTGATCAACCTTTGAACTAAGTATAGTCCAGAACTTGACCAGTCAGTGAATATGTACTACAGTTAGGATATTAAGTTTAAATTATAGTTCTGCATTTTAGTTTCCCAAGTCCCGATAAAAAATAATGGAAGGAAACAAGCAAGTGAATAGCCATAGTGCAGGCAAATGAGCCCTCTTCCCAAGGCATTGTGGGTAAGGCTCTTGTCTTTTGAATATTTTTTTTCTGGATCTTCCTTTTTAATAGTGTTATTACTGATTTCAGTTTTTTGCTTTACTGTTTCATTTGTAAACCACCTAGAGTATAACACACTGGGAGATCGCTTCCGGCCACCAGAGGCGTTGGAAGAGTCTCTGACTCGTCCGCTGCTTTCCTCTCCTGGCGGCCCCTTTGGGGGCTAAGGGGGCTCCTTAGGGGCCCCTCA
>JAPKID020007027.1:0-10421 GCA_026931265.2 Tropidonophis doriae | reverse complement strand
TCTCTCTCTCTCTCTCTCTCTCTCTCTCTCTCTCTCTCTCTCTCTCTCTCTCTCTCTTCCTTTATCTACCTACCTACTGTATTTCTCTCTATATCTCTTTATCTACCTACCTACTCTACCTACCTACCTATTTCTCTTTCTTTCTCTCCCTCTCTATCCCTCTATCTACCTACCTATGTTTTTTTGTAATTTGCCTCTTTATAACTTTGCTGCGTCTTATACTCCGAAAAATACAGTAGGCCAACACCAGTGGTGCAGCAAGAGAATTTTAAATTCTATATTGTCATAGTGCGTGCTTTCCTTAAAAGCCCTTTGCTCATCTTTGAGGCTGAAACCAGATTTTCTGGAGATTAGATCCCTAGCTATTCTTTGGCATAATAACTAATAATCTAAAACATATTATGTAATGTCACTGCTTTAGTTTTCATTATCTTCTTCATTAACTATGATTTGGGGACCAAGGAAACTTGTTACAGCTTCATGAAGTATGGAAATTTACTGAGTAGAACATAATAGACCTACAGATCTGTTTAATATATATATGTAGGTAGTCCTTGACTTACAACCACAATTGAGTACAAATCTTCTGTTGCTCTACAAGACAGTTGTTAAAAGTGAGTTTTGACCCATCTTATATCCTTTCTTGCCACAGTTGTTAAGTGAATCACTGCAACTGTTAGATTAGTAACAGTTAGTTGTTAAGTGAATCTGGCTTCCCCACTGGCTTTGTTTATCAGCTGGTTGTGAAAGAAGACCATATGACTCCAGGACACTACAACCATCATAAATACGAGCCAGTCGGATTTTGATCATGTGACCAAAAGGATGCTGCAATGGTTGTAAGTGTGAAAAACCTATGTCACTTTTTTCAATGCCATTGTAACTTTGAAAGGTCATTGAATGAACTGTTGTAATTCAAGGACTACCTATGTGTTGGAGTTACTTATTCTTATGATTACAAAATATGGAGAACGGTGGTGTATCTTTTTTAATTGCCCTATCAATTAGTTCTTCTCCTCTAAACTTTTATATTTTGAGAAAGAAGGCTGTTATAATCACCGAATGCTTCTCACGGAAAAGAATTCAGTCCCATTTTAAGTATGAAGTATCTATGAAGTATCTAGAATACCGCCTATCTCACATGACTCAATATTCTGAGAAATTAGGGACTGCAATTCATTCTACAAAGAACAAATTCATAATTAGTTACTGTTTTAAATCACAGCAGATATTTTTGAGAATCATGACTATTCCAGTTTCTTTGTGTTAATGCTTCCATACTGAATGCCAAAGATCAACAGTAGGGGTTAATACAATTTCAACAAGACTGAAGATATCTGAACTAAAATAATCTCCTGTGGTATTTCACCAAACATTTAAGAAATTAAAATGCAAGTCTCTGTTGCAGGTAAATTCAAGATGAGAAGGATTTACTAAATCCAATTGAACAGAAGGCAGCAGGTATTTTTATAGCTAATGATGCCCTGCTTCTCAGGTTCATAAACCTTCACCTACCTGCTTGCTTTGCTTCAATGCAGGCTGTCTTCATTTCTTCTTTCAGCTCTTGGTTTTCATTGGCTATAGCTTCACCCACCATGACAAATTTTCCAACAGCTAGGTTAACCGCTTGGCCCACCTGTTGGACTGCTTTCAATGTCTTATCCGACTTCTTTGGTTTATCCTTATGGTTAATCAGAGTTGTTATCTGAAAACAGAAACAGTTGACAGTCAAAACCATATATTAAATATTGTTTTGGTGTCTTTATTCCCAAGAAGTTCCATTCAAAACAATACTTGTATAACAGATCTTGGAACCCTTTTCCTCTTCCTTACCTGTGTTTGGCCACTGCTAGGGTGGGTTTTTAAATTTTTTTTACTTTTTTCCACTCTTTTGTAGTTCCTTTGGGGTGTTTTAATTTTTGTTATTTGAATAATGTATGGAATGCAATGTTTATACATCAGAATTCACTCTCTCTCCATCCCAGTGCCCTTCCTTGTGTGAGGGAGTAGATAGAGTCCAGGCAGAACCCAGCAGACAAAAAAATCAACATTCAATTAAAATTCCAAGTCTGATAAGCAGAGCAGAAAGCAATATTAAACAAAATAAACGGAAATAAAAATAATTGCTAACTAAAAAGACATTTATAAAATGTGCTGGGGAGTACTTGTAAAGGGTATTTGAATCTTAATTTCACCTCTACCCGCTTCCTGCCAGGTCTAAAATGATAACATACCTGCAGATGAACTTCCACAGACTGGCCTAGGTCTTAATCTATTCTGAGTGATAAACAGGCAAAGTTTGGGGAAGACAGATTTACTTTAGGGACCATACTATAGTGCGGCAACATCTGCATTTGTGCCTTTCACTGATTTTAAGGGTTCATTCAGCTTGATTTTCAGGATTAGTGTGGCACAAATGTAAAACTAGCACAATTGATAAAAGTCTGCTTCTACTAATATCTAGAATGTATAAAGATGTAAGAATGAAAGTCAGATGCGGTGACCAAGGACATAAAACCAAAGAAATACCAATGAGTACAGGAATAAAACAGGATTGTATGGTACAGTTTAATGTATACATAAATTCACTTGCGGCTAGTTTAAGCAGCCTAGACTTTCATCCTCCTACACTGGGCTAATGGTGTATGAAATTACTATTCTATGGCAATGATATGGTAGCTTTGTTCTAATAATGAGAACATCCTGATAAAGTATTCCAAATCTAAAATATCTGTATTTTCCAAACTTCTCAAAGTACAGAACTGGCAAATAGGAGGGCACACCATCAAACAAATCAGAATTTTTAAATATTTAGGTTTTTCAAACTTCTGGAGCCTAAATGCCCTTTCTACATATCGCAAAGGGCAGAAATTGGACTCGGCTATATAAGCTTTCTATTTTACTCAAAATAATTAGTTCATTCCAATTGTTGTTAAATACATCAAATTATTATAGTGGGTTCAATTGGATCCATACAGCAATCTGTAGCAATAAAAGAGAAAGTCCAAACATAATTTTTGAGACACATTTCAAAGATCTCTGACTGTGTCCCAAATACAGTGCTCTAAAAAAAACAACGCAGAAGTCACTAGAATCTGGCCTTTGGATTATAATTATAACTGCTGGCTCAAATCATTACATGATCCAGTTGGATTTTGCCCCTTTAATTGTAGTAAATATTTTTGACTTCATTTAGTAAAAATAAAAAATATTTCCAGGTATTTATATTTCTACAGCTTTTGTTGGGAAACTTTTTTTTTACCAATGGAGTTAGAACAAGTCAATTCAATTTTGAAACAAAGAAATTTAAATAAAGAAGGTCAACTGGATATTGCAGCTTGTCCCCATTATGTTTACTGTATTAATACCCTATTTACTACAGATCAGCCAGTGACCCAAACAAGATCACTGTTTCAAAATTCAGAACAGCACTATCCTTAACTCATTGCAAGGCACACTCCATGGCAGTCTTGAAGGGAAATATTCTTATGCCATAGGGAACAAAAGTAGGGGTTATTTTGAGCATTTATCATATTCTTTCCCAAATTGAGACTTTTTTATTGTCTCTATTACATGCTAAGTATTTCTTCTGTACCTTTATCTGTTTTCCGCTGTACAATTGTCCTGCTGTGCTACTTTCTATGTCTATGAAACTTCCCTTTTGTTTTTAAAATATATAAAAATATTTAATAATGCAATTCCCCTGCTTTCCCGTAATACGAAATTATACTGTTCAATTCCACTAACCCATTTTACTGTAAGAAATATCAAACTAGGAATCTGGGGAAGCAAAATATTATAAGAATGTCAGACTCAATGAGACAAATTACCGTGTCTCAAATTTATGGCATCCAGAAAAACATAACAAGGTTGTCCAAAGTGATCACAATACAGTGGCAATTCTGAAGCTGTGCAAGGACTGCCTCTGTGAATCTTCAGAGTGAGACACAACTAGGACTCACAGATAAAACTTCTCTAAAATCCTGAAAAATGGAAAAAAAATAAGAAACAATCTAGTTTTGGAAAGCTCTGCAGCAATCTCAGCTAAAAACTACTATAAATACTCAATGGATAAAGAATTAGTTCACTTGTGGCTATGTAGTGATTCTAAGCTGATCCCTCTTTTTACTACTCCACCTGGCTCTTCTAGTCTTTCTCCCCCAGTATTCAAGTATTTGGAAACAACCAATGTTACTGAAATGTTTTGGAAAAAATAATGAAGCAGTGGAAGTCAGACTTGGTGGTTGGAAATGAAAAAAATATACCAATGTTGGGAGAGGCATTATCAACCCCTATTGTGTGTCATTGCTATGACCCCACTTTCAGTGATTTTGAAAAAACAAACGTTGCCTTAAAAATGGCAGAAAGTGCAAATAAAATCTCACATTTGATTTATATGGAGGACCTAAAGATTTACGGAAAATAAAAAATTGAAATGCAGTCATTGACAAATATTGTAAGAATTTTTAGCACAGAATTGGGCCTAGAGAAATGTGCTACAGCAGCAATAAGTCGGGGTAAAATCACAAACATATATTTGTCACCACATTGTTATAACTATATTTTGAGACTTGAGGCAAGAAGATTGAAAGACCCAATTTGCTTTCTATATTCCTAAAGTGTGGTTGATTGAGCAAGTTTGGTGTAGTGGTTAAGACAAGAGGCTACAAGTTCTAGTCCCACCTTAGGCATGAAGCCAACCAGACTGACCTTGAGCCAGTCCAGAGGTGGGTTCCTACTGGTTCAGATCGGTTCAGCTGAACCGGTAATAAAATTCGGGCCTGGCTCTCCGAACTGGTAGGACCAGCAGGCTGGCCATGCTCCCAAACTGGATCCCCAGCCACCACTTGTTCACCCAGCCGTGTCTGTCGGATGGCAAGCTGACCGGAGCTGGTAAGTGGCTGGCTGACAAAAAAGCCTCTCAGCTGCCTCTTTGAGTGCCGGAGGATTGCAGGCTTCTTTTCCACCCAGCTGCTGGCTGCAGAGCGGTGAAAAGTCCTCCATCTGGTGAGAAGAAAGCTGAGCATACACAAAGATGACAGCAGCGACTGAAGGTTTTTTCAGTGTCTTGCACCAGTGGCTGAGTGGAAGAGAAATCTCTAGCCTTCCAAGTTCAGCAGCATCGTTGGTCCCTTCATAGGGTTGCTTTTTTCTGTGCCTGAGAAAGATCAAAAGGCATAGAACAGCAGTCTTTAAGGACAAAGCCAGCATAGCTGTCTAGAGGTAAGAAAATGATCCACTGAGGGAAGGAGACCCCCCTCATGGCCGGGGGGGGGGGCTTGTTCACTGCCCACCCACCTGCCTTGGCAACTCTGAGGGTGACCGCATTCTTGCATGGTGGAACGGAGCATGCCGAAAGTATGGGAGGGACAATCTGGCAAGGAGGAAGAACAATATGTCCCTTCCCCTGGGGAAGACCCCGGAATCCCATCAGATCCACCCAAGGAAGGAGAGAGAGAGCCCGGCAGCTTGGCTGAGCTGCCTCTCCCCGAGTCAAAAGAAGCAGCAATCACCAGGG
This sequence comes from Tropidonophis doriae, assembly GCA_026931265.2. Taxonomy (NCBI): domain Eukaryota; kingdom Metazoa; phylum Chordata; class Lepidosauria; order Squamata; family Natricidae; genus Tropidonophis; species Tropidonophis doriae. The sequence continues at coordinate 4,903 of JAPKID020007027.1, read as the reverse complement.
GGCCACCCCTTCCAGGTTAGCCTTAACCTCCACCCCACACCACCTGAGAAAAAGAGCTTTATTTTCTCACTCGCCAGGGAGCATCACGGTCTATACCCTTAACTTTTTCTTCTGGCTTGGGGAGATGCAGCTTGGCCGAGCCCGTCTCTCTCCCTCTCTCTCCTTCCTTGGATGGATCTGACAGGAGGAGCAGGCTTCCTTGCCAGGCTTGAGAAGGGGGGACACGAAGCTGTTGCCCAAGGGTAAGAGCAACCCCTGGCTGCCTTTGGGTGTGGGCTGACACTGCAGGAGGGCAGGAAAGAACCCAGTCTTGGGAGAGACCAGAGTCCCTGAGGAGAGAGAGGAGGCAGGCTTGCAGGTTGCAGCCAGCATGTCCTTCATTCATTGGAGCATTCCTCTTTGCCCTTAATGCTGGGGCTGCTTTATTGCAAGCCTCCTTCCCTTGCTCAACTGCTACTGCTAGGGTGCTGCTGGAACAAGCTAGGGAAGGAGAGGGGCCGGAGAAAAAAAGGAGGCATGCGACAGCAGAGACAAGAGGATGCCTAGAGGGGCACTCCCCGTCACCCTTGGCTACTTTATTGCATGGGCAAATACTGCCCCCTCCCTTGCAACACACAGAAGCACTTCCTCGGCTCCTCCGGGCCACAGCTGAGTCTGCTGTCCTGAGCTGCGAGTGGCGGCAAGGAAGGCAAAGGTTAGCATGCTCCCAGCCATGCCCTGTGGTGCCTCTATCCACCGACCTCCAGCATGTTGCAGAGGGGTGGCAGCCTTCACCTATGCACTGGCCAGCGTTTCTTGAAGCTGCTGATATTGCAGCTGCAACACGCATGGGGGAGGAGGGGCAGCCCAGCAAGCTGGGTGCCCAAAAACGGCATGGAGGCGTGAGTCAAGACTGGGAGGGGGATGCAACATGCGGAGGACTCCCTACAGCCTCGGCTCATACAAGATTCAGCTGGTCCGCTGCCGTGAGCTGGCGAAGGCACCACAGGGTGCAGCTGAGAGCGCACTAACCCTGCCCTCCCCAAACGCAAGGCTCTGTTGTTTCCATCGTCCCTGTCTGGCTCACCCCCAGCTGGCTCCCGAGGTAGGAAGCAGCATCCGGTTCCACCTGCCCTCTGGATCACCAGCATGAGTGTGGCTCTTGAGGAGCTTGGCAACAAAATGAATACAAAGCATTTTTCGGCTCTGGTTGGCCAGCAAGAAGGAAGCACCATCACCTCCATCTTCTCACATGCACATCCCTTGGACTTGCAAGTCCAAGGAATGCGCATGTGTGAAGATGGTGGAAGCTTTCTGCCCCCACCTGCCCCCACACTCCCAGGGGCCGCCTGCTTAACTAGTGGTCCGTGGGGACTGAGAAGCAAACCAGGCAGCGTGCTACTTGCATGCCATGAGACAGCTGCAGGAGGCTGATCGGAGGGAAGGAAGGTTCAATAATGCCCACCGGAGAACAACTGTGAAGGCCAGTTGAAGTAACCCGTCCGGAAGTTGTGGCACACTAGAGGGCCATAGCACCTTCATGCCCTGCCTGGCTTTCATGGGCCGAGGGGCTCCATTGGGGCGGCCAGCACCCAGCGGCTCCCAACTGAGGAGGTGAGCCCAGCTTGCACCCAGGAGCAAAGACACCTTTAGGCTTGTGGCCTAAAGCTCTTTCGATGCCGCTGCAAACCGGGCAAGGATGCTCCTCTCTCGGGGCCAGTCCAGGCAGCCAGCCCGGAAGTGGTGTCAGAGGTGGGACAGGGAGGAACCACCGGTCTGGGGAGGAGGCAGACACTATGGAGCTCCCATAGGCTGGTAGGTATAAATAGCTGGCCCGGGCTGACTCAGCCACATCAGCCAACCCATCCGATCTCAAGTGCCGCTACTTTAGCTACTCGATGGAGCTAGGCAGCTTCTACAAGGTGGACATGGCCCTCCCCCGATGCTCATTGTCTTCCACTCTCAGCTGTAGTGGCAGCACCCACTGGTCCCTGTCACCATCCACCTACCCTCCACCTTCGAAGGCAATGGAGGTAAGGGCTCCTCTTGGTGGGGTGACTATGCTTGCCCGCTTCTGGCCCAAAGCCTTGTGACCCACTCCCCGGCTCAGCCATGCGTGTTTCTCCCAGCAGAGGGGCGCAGGTCCCAAGGCTTTAGGCCAGGAGTGGGTGAGCACAGCTGCCCCACCAAGAGGAGTGCTTGTCTCCATTGGGTCTGTTGCCTCCAAAGTATGCTGGGCGGTACCACCTGAACTGCCATTATCTTTCTTCCTGTGCTTCGTCTCCTGGGCAGATGGAGTGTCCCAGACAGACAAAGTGAGAGACCAAGTCTAAGCCCATCAGCCACAGCCGCCACTTCAAGAGCAAGCTGTTTGGCTTGTCCCCAGCACCATCCAGGAGACAGCGAAGAGCCCCAGTCTGGCACCCACCCCCTTGTCAAAACTTTTTGCCAACATTTTGGTGTGCGTAGCTTGATCATGGTGGGAGTCATGTGACCGAGTGTGCATGAGTGACATCAAGTTGGCCACACCTACTCAGTCACATGCCCCCCGCATAGCCACGCACACTGAACCGAAAGTAAAAAAATTTGAAACCCACCCCTGGGCTAGTCACACTTTGTCAGTTTAGGAAGGCTGCAAGAGCAAACCACTTCTGAAATCTTGCCAAGAAAACTACAGGGACTTCTTCCAGCAATCACACCCCCCCCCCAAAAAAAAGCAGCATGGTTGAAGGCACAAATCCTTAATGGAAAGGCTATAAATTCCCCAAGAACCGTGGCAGGAGATTCAGTGTTGGTGGCAGCCTATTTATTGCAGAACCCTTAGAAGGTTGGTTTGCCAATGAGATTTTTAATTATACCTTTAGGAATGTTATCTGCCATAGCATTTATTAATATTTTGCTGCCGCAAGCTATTTTTTAACTGCAGAAAGCTATGTAAATTCATTGAAAGGTGTGGTAGATTCTTTCTATAAAGTAATATTAAATAGGTATTACTGCCATAGGTGGGAGAAACCTGCAGGCCTGAGGCTTATGTTTTTATATGTTCCCTGGGACTCCCTCTAATGTGATTGCAAAAATGTATAGCAGTTCCCTTTTGGGAAGCAGATATAATTGTTCTGTGCATTCAGCCCCACCAAAAATTTAACTGCTGGTTGTCTCCAAAAGGTTGTCCATTCAATTTAAAACCCACCTTTCTACTCAGGGCCATAATTACAATAACCCTTACATTAACAGGGTTAATTATTTTTAAAAGAAACATCTGTAAATTTTGTTTAGACAAGTATAGAATTGGGTTTTTTTGTTTCAAATTATAAAGACCCTCTCAAGGCAATCCAATTTTGCTGACAACAATATGAAAATGCTTTGCTGTTATTTTCTGGACCCCCCTCCTCCCCCCACAAATACTCAGTCTTACTTACAACTCTGGAAAATTGAAGCAGTCCTTCATTCAAATACTAACATGGGCTGATCAACTGAAATCAGGTAAGGTTGGCCAGTCGCTGGAACCTCTGGGGCACATATTTATATTTAAGATATTTTTCTGGAACAATGAGTAACAAAAGCAATCAGGGTAACATTGTTTGCACTGAACTAAAAGTGGGCATGCTTGCCCCTAGCACCGGAACATTCCATTTCATCTAATGACAATGGCCATTGCCTTAGAATTGGAAACGTATTCTATTCTGTCTTCTCTCCTGCTATCATGCATTCCAGCTCGCCTGGGGGTACTATATTGTCCTTGAAAAGATGTTTGGGCACGAGAGTTCAGTTTCACCAACCCCTTAAATCCTTCTTTCATCTTTTCTAAACAACTCCAGTGACAAATGAGCATTAGTGCATTGCTGATGTTTGTATTTATCTCTATTTATCTTTTCCTATTTCAGAGGACTGTAACCGAATTTGTGCACTTGCTGGAAATGGAGGCAACAACAGTATTATTGGAGCCAGTCTGTATTATAAGGCTTATTCAGCATGCCTATCTTCAAATGGGGACCAGCAAAATATCCTTCTGCAACTCAAAAATGCAACAATAATCTTTCATTATTTATTGCCCCAACTAACTAGAATTAGATTCATTAAAAGAATTTCATTTAAGAATTCATAACAGCTAACTATTGATATATCTATAATCCAAAAGTATGTATACTGTTTTTTAAAGAAAAGCATTTAAATGTCATATCAATGCTATTTTTGAGGCAATTACTTCCTACATGGCAAAACAATCTCCTCATGGGCAATATAATAATAATACTAAATGCAACAAGTAGACATTATACTTTGCATATATGCATTTTTAATTATTTCTGTTTTTAATGAACCGAGGATGAATTTCAGCATAATCAAATTCAGCATTCAATAAAAGCTTATTTGAGCTCACATTCTTTTTTACGTTCATACACACATAGACTTACTTCATTATTTTTACAAATCATCTGACTTGTTTCTAATCACATATTCTGTTCATGGACCTGGGAAGAAAAACAGATTTCTTGGTGCTCATAACTGAAATCCAACTTATATTATAGTCACAGTAAATCAAATTATGCCTGAAGCGCCCACTTTCAATAACATATATATTATGCATAACAGCCATTTGAAAGATGTGGCAAATTCAATTTCTGAATAGAGTCAAAGTTCACCAGAGTTTTATTTTTCATTATCCTCCAAGGAATGTGTCAGTCAACAGGTAAAATGTTATCTTCTCAAAATTTACATCTATAAGTTACACTTTCTTTTTTTCTAAAATGTTAATTCTTTAGATATATAAAGAAATGGCAAATACCAAATTACTTTATGTATCAAAACTGAACCGAGCTCATAGTTATCCTATTTAAAAACCAATGGCTATTCTATAATCCAGATGAAGGATGTTATAGAAGATTTTGGCATGGTTTCTGGGTTTCGACTTAATCAAAAAAAGACT
>JAPKID020007026.1:0-10421 GCA_026931265.2 Tropidonophis doriae | reverse complement strand
CAGCAAGTTCCTCAGCCTCGATGCTCTCCACAACCCCGAATGTCAGCCAAAGCATTCTTTCTACAGTTCCAACGTGCTGTTGGCGAAAGGGATCTCTCCCCCCACATCCGTTCCCCTGGCTCCTCGGGCTAAGCGGGATCGCCTTCCCCCCCCAACCCCACCCGGCGCTATGCCTGGGTGGGGATCCCCGCACGCTGCCCATTCGGTGGGGGGCCCTTAAAGAGCCCCCGTAGCCCCTGAAGGGGCTGTCAGGGAAAAACAACCGGCGGACGAGTCAAGGACTCGTCCGATGCCCCCGGCGGCCGGAAGCGGTCCAAGACTTTCTTAAATCTTATCAAATTCTGCTCATCCATGAAAGGGAAAATACATAAAAGATGGAGAAGTTAAATGCATATTTTGCTACAATATCAGTCATTTAGTTCAAGGATCACAAGATATTGCTGACAAATAACCAAATCTATGAGAAGAGAGTTTTGGAAAAGAATGACTATTTTGGAAGAAAGAGACATAAATAAAGACAGAGACATAAGTGAAAAATGTACCTACAAAATCTCAGAAATTGTAACTTCTAATCAGTAACCTTCAGATTTGCTAGAGCCTGGAAAAGCACTTACATTTGAATATCAGCAAATGGCTGCAAAGAAAAACGGGATGTGGATTTACAATATGAACAATTTGAAATTATTATGTCTGCCAAACCATAAGGAAAGCTAATGCAGCAAATTAAACTAAGGATAATAATTTTCAGTGAAGATGAAGGTGATCCTTAATATCATAAATGTGGTGGACAAAACTAGATAAAATCTCATTATTGATTTATTGGTTCACATATACTTCATATTTTGCTCTGAACGTGATTTATAGTAAAAATAACAGTACTTTGTTTTATTTTAGTTGAGAAATCAATAATTAACAGCTTTTTCCTATTAGTAAAGTTGATGGAAGCTATAGTCCATTGCTACCTGGAAGGTATTTCAGTTATCTTTTGAAAAACAGAAACTATCTGCATTATCAAATAAGTTCAGCTCTCATGCTTCCTTGCTCTGAAAGGAAATTAAAGAAGTGCAAATAAAGAAAGTGGAGAGGAAATAAAGGAAAGCTTCCAGATACTTTCCCATTCTGCCCAACATTTATTTTTATTACTACTGCTTCTTTTTCTAATCAGTGTTGTCAAGAGGTTTTTGGTTCTTAGAAATATAATTGTTTTTTTTTCTTTTTAGGGATAGTAAGTGTACATCGATGACTACAGAATAAATAATCACTTTACAATTTATTCCAAGACTAGATCATCTACCCTACTTGACCTACACATTATAAAAAGTTCCAGAAAATTACATTCCTAACAAATTTGGAGCGGCTAGATATGAAGAATGGCAACTGGAAACCTGGTGAGATAAGGAAGAGAATGGTGATATTCTGCTTCAGATTTCAACCATAAACACTTGAGCACAATTGTTTTGTGGGTATAGCGTTTTTTTTCTTCAAGGCTGAAGAAATAATAGTAAACAAAGGAATGTAAACAAAACAGTAGGTTGCTGTTGAAGAGTCTGCTTTGAAATAGGAATGCACAGAAAAATGGTTCAAATCTAACTGAGGGTTATGACAGTCAGGGCAGGAATGCCAGCCAGTCTAGAGGTCAAATGTTCAAGGTTTCTTTTACCAACAGCATTCACAGGAACATCATACATTGAGCTGTGGTGGTGCAGTGGTTAGAGTGCAGTACTACAGTCTACTTCTGCTGACTGCCAGCTGCCTACAATTTGGCAGTTCAAATTTCACCAGGCTTCCATCCTTCTGAGGTTGGTAAAATGAGGACCCAAATTGTTGAGGGCAACAAGCTGACTTTGTAAAACACTTAGAGAGGGCTGTAGAACACTGTACAGCTGTTTATATGACTATATGCTTTTGCTATACACCAGCCAGAGGACAAATGTTGTTTTCAGGTAGAGAGAATTGCTTCTTAAACCAGGCTGTAGCTAGCATTTACTAATTAAAGGACTTCTTCCCTTTTTGGCAAGAAACTTCATGGAAAATCTTTGCTATGTTCTTTTCTTCACTGGTTGGAGCTGGAAGGGTTTACTTTATCTTCATCTGAGTGTTCTAGCTGTCTAGCTGATGCCTGTGTTTGATCAGACTGCTGCAATTTTTGGTTTGGTGTCTTCTGAGGTTGACATTCTGAAGGTTCAGCTGGAGCAGCTTATTCAGATTCAGAATCTGAGTCCTGAACCTGGGGCATGACAGGAGATAAGAGACAAAGTGAGTTTTAAATAACCTAGACATCATTTGGAAGGTATGTCCTATACTGAATATCCCCCCCCCCCGAAAACTCAATCCTCTGATTTCAGCTGGACATTTCTCTCTTTGTATAAAAGCACACCATAGTACAAATCTGAATTTTTAGTACACGGCTGTCACACCATGAGTTTTTTCATCATTATGGACTAAGAAAACTTTTCAAACTTGTTTCTGTCCATCATAACAAAGATGTTTTCCCAGAATGCCAACATGTTGGCACCAGATAGTTGGCAAGAGCATGACCCTGCCATTTTCATACATTTCCTCTATCAACATATCATCACAGATAAGGTTGACATTGTCTACTAAATTTGACTGACTTCTTGTCTTTGGGAAAGCACACACAGCTAATTTGCAAACTGGTAACTGAAATATATACTTTACTCCTTAAAGAATAAAAACCACACTAAGGAAAACATGTTAGTGAATGTCTGTGCACATCAACTTGTATTCAATTTGTAAAAGTGTAGAATATGCAAGGATATATGAAGGACATGTGCTGTTGGGAACCTGTAGTAACAGGGTATTTATTTGTATGCATGCATGCATGTGCATCTTCAAGTATTTGCAGTTTTCATGGCAAAATTTTCAGAAGTGATTTGTGCTTGCCTGTGGCTAAGAAAGTGATACTGTCCCAAAGTCACTCAGCTGACTTTGTGCCTAAAACTAGAACTCACATTCCCAGTTTCTCTCTTAGTACTTTAATGACTACACCAAGATAGCTGTCAGTAGTAATATAGTTCTGCTTTATAATGCCTAGAGATAACTTTTTTTATGTCACACTAAATTTTGGAAAAGAAATCAAATACTGGAAGCAGAGAAAGCTATCAAATTTGCATTTATTTCTTTTCACAACATTTATTGACTACCTCAATCCCAAGGGATTTTGGGCAGTTTACAGAACTAAAATATAACAAAAGATACAATACAGAACAAAAGTAACCATTCTGGTGGTTTTAGGACTACTCAAAAGACCTCCCCCACCAAAACTAAACTATTACTAGCCACGCTCTTCTCCATCTCCAATGGGGGGGGGGGATCTCTCTCCTCCAGAATATTTGCCATTGCACTCCACCCTATAATGCCATGCAATAAGAGAAAACTTTTAACAGATGCTTCTGGTTATCTGGATTTGAGAGTCTATCCAGGGAAACTGACTTCTTAGATACCCAGAATTGGGGCCATAAGAAACTTCATAAGTGGTGATGAGCACTTTGAACTACTCTTGATAATCAATGTTTTTCTAGCATCTGTGTTATTGAATGGTAGTATTAATCTTGCCCAATAAACACTTCTCCTTTTTGGATCACATGACATTTCCAGTTTTTCAACAACAGGCATATATAATTACAGAAATCTGATTGCAAGATGACCAGGGCAGGAGTAATTGTTGGCAATGCATCATATTTTGGTTACGGTTACATCTTGCATATTGGTCAAAGCTTGGGGAAAGCTTTTCTGGAGACCCCTTTCACCTGCTCTTCTAACAGAAGACATGAGTCCAAAATGACTTTCAATTTGAAGTCTGCTCTCTTCAGAGTAGCACAGTCCCATCAAGTGTCAAAATTGGTATTATCAAAATAAATCAGTAGTCTTTAAAGTGATGTCCATTCTAACTTGTTTTAAAATGGAGTTTGTTTCCCCTCCAATCCAGCTTTCAGGCACTGGAATGTATGATCTGAATATTAATAATACTTCACTCCAAAATGGGAATTGACTCCAAAATGGGAATTGACCCCTCTCAGAAAATTTATGTAAACATTAAACAGAATTAGAGAAAGGACTGAGCCCTAGAGTGTGCCACTTGACTGCTTGAGTTTCTTTCCTGATCTAATCATAGAATGTTGGCCTCCATTTGGCTAGACAAAGGAACAAGGGCACTGTTTCGATATGTGTTTGTAAAAATCTTCCTTTTTAAATATGCTAAAGGCATAGGATGTAAATTATATGTAAAAATCCTTCCTCAGTGCAATACTGGATATATTAACCAGAAACTGGGATGAATTTGTCTATTTATTATAATGGTGGTACCAGAGGCATCTTTAGTAAATAACATGGGAAAGTGCTACGGTAAATGCTAAATTTACTATGGTAAATTGTAAATTGCCATGTTAAATCATAAATTTAGCCATACCATGCTATTGCATCCTTAGTAGGCCAGATCAAGTGCAAGCTCATAGTTTTATGGCAGCCATGAATTCAGAACCATCTCTAATGTCAGAGAGATTAGTGGTTTTATTTATTATTTATTTATTTAGATTTATAAAACCGCGCCTCTCTCCCCGAAGGGGCTCAGGTGGTGCACAGGAATTAAAAAACATATAAAACATAACCATCAATAAATATTAAAACCAAATTAAATAATGCTCACCCTGTGCTAAAAATCTTAAAATCCTAAAAACTATTTCCCCCTAAGATCCAAATTAAAACAGTTTAAGCTTCAGACTACAGGCTAGATGAAGTGGATTAGGCCAGGCCGGCCAGATGATACCAGAAGCTGATGGAAGTGGTACACAAGTGAATAGAGGTAGAATTGTCTGATTATTTGTCTTTCTTAAGTTATGACTATTAAGTAAGGCAAATTGATGCCAATTTTCTGGAGTTGAAGGAAGAGGGAGCTTTGAAGACTACCATTTGTTACCAGATGCTAAAATGGTATATTGATCCAGACACATTGCAGCAACTAGTAGTATAGTAGTATAGCTGTATTCAATAGATGCAGATAGTGTTGGATATGTCCATTCTGGAATTGAAGCCAAATTTGTGGCTCTCCAGTTTTTGTCCAAAGCCACTCAGTGGTCCAATGAAGTAATTTTAATAGTATTATGGCAAAGTGTTTTCTAGATTGGGACTGGTGAAGTTTACCATCAGTATCACCATACTATCATTGAGGCTGGATGACATCGAGGACCCTCTACTAAAACTCTATCCTTATAGGCTATCTCCTTAACTCTACAGGTAAAAAAGAGATCTCCTTTTGGCCAGGGATCATAGCCCAGAGCCAGTCCTCAGACTCTGAACCTGAAGAAGCTGCCTGAATGAGAGCTATAGGAATTACCAAACTAAGAATCACATAAAGTTGACCAAAAACAGACAATACCTGGACAGTTGGAGCAGTCAGATCTGGATGATATAAAGCCTAACAGCTCCCACACCCATTGAGTAGAGAGGAGAGCAGAGCTGTCATATGAATATTATGAATATTCTATGAAGATGTTTTATGAATATTTGTTTCTTGTCAAACAAGGCAGTGCATTTCTTGATTAGCAACAGCTGATTGAAGTCTGATTTAAGAGGTAGCCCTAATCGACATTCCTTCGATGGAAACAATTGTTGATCTTCAGCTCCTGCATATGTGCGTGGGTTCTGCCTGTGAAATTCTGTTTGGAATGGCTGACAATCCTAACCTGATCTTGGAACGTTGGACTGATTTTGAGCTATTCTATGCAATTCAGGTATTCATGCAAGTATCTGTCAAGAGGTTTGCGCACTGTGACCATTGTTATCTCTTTGACCTTGAGTAAACAGTGAGCTTTTAATTGCACCATAGTATTGTCTATGGAGATTCTCAGTCATTCAGGTCATGGTTGTCCCAAAGATGCTTTTTAAAAAGGCAACTGGACTTTCTGGTTTTTCTTTGAAGATGTTTTGCTTCTCATCCAAGTCCAGTTGCCTCTTCAAAAAGCACCTTTGGGACTACCATTGCAATTGTGTGTGAGGCAGTGTTTGGAACAAGAAGCAGGACACTAGGCCGCAGCTAGGGAGCTTTACTGTTTGAAACTATCCCATAGTTACAACATTAGTTCGTCAACTTAAAGTGAACACCTCATGTTCTTTTTGATGAAGAGAAGCTCTTCCCAGCCTTCTCCTGAAGAGCTCACAGTGAAATGCTGGCTGATGTATTTTCCAAGTTGATGGATGTGCCCTGCACTTTATTTTCTTCCAACCTCTGGGAAATCACTGACTGACTGGGGGGCGAGTGGTGCATGAAAGGTCCTTTCACGTAGCATGCCTTTCCCAGCTGCTTACCAAATGAGCCACTGAGAATCTAGCAGCAAATGTTGAAACTGTTCAACATGGGATTTTCTTTGGTAAGTCCTGGGAAGAGTGAAAGGAATCTTCTCCTACAGCACTGGCTAAGGGCTATTCCAGATTTAGCAGCTCTTCTCTTTGCAGGGGATTATGCTGTCATGCTTCATAGGAAGGAGATGCAATAAAAGATGTATATCTTGGTCATGTCCAGGTAATTCCTTATTTTTTATTTATTTTATTTATTCTTGGATTTGTATACCGCCCTATCTCCCCGAAGGGATTTGGATTTATTACTGAGATTTAAGAGGATTTTGCAAAGTAGTTACAGTTTAAAGAAATTAATGCTCAAATGTGGAAGATATTAATTTATTTAGCAGCAGCAGTAGTAGAATCTAAATTTGCAAGAATTCCAAAATGAAATATTTAAAGCAGGATTTGCCAATATTGATGCCAAGGGTTAATGGGATTATTCATTCTTTTTATTATTAGTTTGTCACACAGCCAGATTTTTAGGTTGGACTTGGTATTTTTATCTCTGCCTATACCTATGCAGCTCCTCCTGAGGACTTGGGCTAAGTAGGTACTATTGTTTAAGAATATTAAAGGTATTATTCCACAATGGAAAAAGTTGCTTTTTGCAATTGACTGATGTTGCTAGTCCTGTTCAAGGGGTGTTTCAGATTATTATTTGTAGTACTATTACTTAAACTGGTATTTAGAATGCAGTACTTCTGGCACTTGGCAGCTCAGGGTTCACTCAGCCTTACGAGGTTGGTAAAATGAGGATCTAGATTAGGGGCAATATGCTGACTCTGTCAACTGCTTAGAGAGGGCTGTAAAGCATTGTGAAGCGGTATATAAGTCTAAGGGCTATTATTATTTATAAATTATTGCCATATAATAAATATTCGGGAAATCAATGAACAACCTGAGATTTCATTACTATGTCAATGAGGTGAAGCATTTGGGGATTAAAACAAATGTTAGATTAAAAGCAAATGACCTATAATAGCCACCCAAAAACTCTCTGGTATAATACATTTTTAACTCTCCCCCGAATTAGAAAAGGGCTTGGAGCCATCTGCTGCCTTAGGTAAAGTATTCCATAAATGGGAGACACCACCAAGGAGACCATCTGCTCTGTACTCCATGTGCCTCATGAGTGGGGGGGACACTGAACAAGACACTTTCTAGAGGATTATACGAGAAGAGAAGATTTTCTTTTGGCAATGCAATTCCTGGTATTTATAAAGAGGTCTGGACATATTGTGCCTGAACAGCTGCAGAAAAAATGATTATGTATTCCTGGCAAGATACCTGGATACCAGATTCGAAAAACCTAACAAAATATGCCAACACTGCCTTTGAATTGGCTCTTGATCAATGCAAGTGAAAGGCCAGGCAGCATGATCCTGTGTAGTCAAGGTTCCATTTATTGTTAAAAAATAGTTTTTATACAAAACAATTTTCTTGTCATCTCCTCCAGTTATATTAGTTCTTGTCTAGGAGTTTGTGTTAATTGCATTTCAACTCTATTCACAAGACTTAAAAAAAACACCCTTCTACATTTCATTATTTCTCTTTAAACAATATTATTGTTGTTGTTATTATTTCACCTGGTGGACTGTCCATTAAAAAGCCCCTCTAACCAGTCCACTCAGTCATGAAGCCTGGAAAATAGCTACAGTATCAATTAAAAATGGTTGAGGCAGGAGGAGGAGATGATGATCATGTTGTTGATGATGATGATGGTGATGATTGCTAGGAGCTTTAGACTGGTATTCTTCAGCCCACAGTACTGGGTTTCTTAATCTTTTTTGTATCAACAGTTGGGAGAAGGCAAGCAGCATGAAACAAATTGTAGGCTCTCTATGGCACAGTCGTCCAGCCTCAGAGACTTCTTGGTACGATATAAGCAATCCTGAATCCTTCAGGATAGGAAGGGCTTTGCCCAGCAGCAGGAGAACAATTTAAGAGAAGCCTTCTTCCATAACACTGGCCTGAACTGATTAAAGGACACACTATTTGCTTCTTGGAGGCAAAACCAGTCGGATCACCTCAGGGCTAAAACCACTTATCACTTCCTTCACAAAGTGGGTAGCCAACTCTTCCTCAGCTCATTCTTCTAAATGAGAATATGCCTAATAGTTGTCTGATGGCTTTGCTGGAGCTGCTATAATTCTTCTGGCTATTCCAGAGTCATGTAAAAGCAATGCAGAAAATTTGTAATAAGTAACTTGCATGATGCTTAAAATTTGTGAACCCTTTTGGATTTTCAATGTTTCTGTAAAAATATGACATAAAAATGATATGTTCTCCACACAAACTCTAAAACTGGAGAAAGTGAACTTCATTAAATAAGTGAATCAAAGACATACTTGTTCATGTATTGAGGGAAATGATCCAAAGCTACTTGTACGTGGCAAAAGTATGTGAGCCTTCAAAATCATTGTTGAGTTTCTCACATGAACTGCTTGCTTCAGGTCTTCTTATACCATTTCTATAGGATTAAGACCAGGACTTTAATGTGCCCATTTCAAAACATTTTCTTGCGCTATTATCATTCTTTGGTCATGACTTGTCTACTTTGGGTTTTTGTCCCTAGAATATTACATGCCTCACACTTGTATGGCCTTGATTGGTCATCCACACCCTCAGGGAGGGTAGCAGTAGGATTGAGACTTGATTGGTGAAATGCAAACTCTTTGGAAATAAGTTTGTAACTTTTTCCAGCCCGCTAAGCATCAACAGCTGGTTTTTTGGGGAGGGGGATTGGAGGTCCCCAGAAATCTGCTGCTTTTGAGTCATAACAGACTTCCATATACCTAACGTATGAAGATCAGCCTTTGATTGTGAATATCCCAAATTCTATTTTTTAAATAAAACAGGATCTCTCATGTTCGTACCTTATTGATTGATTGAAACCTCTGACTCTTAATTTCCCCTTCAAATGCACAGATAAACTTGGAGAGTTTGCCTACTTTTTTCAGTAAAAAAATATGTAGTTTGAAATAATTTTCTTCAATAAATGAAAGAATATAAAGTCTTTTATTCGTTGTTGTTTTTTAAATCTCTATATCTGGTCTTAAGGCTTGTGAAGAGAATAAATCACATTCTTGACTGGATTTATGTAGAAATATTGGACAGTCAAAGGGATTCAGAAACATTTAAGCATCACCGTATATATTTGGGTTTGGTTTGCTTTTCCTTGGGTTTTAGCTATTAACTGAGGGCTTCAATAATAACTACATAAAATACCCAATCCTACTCTTTTGAATTCCCTCTGCCCCTTCTTGGGAAGTCAGTGAACATCCATCGCTGCTCTTATGGCTGAAATCAGAGATGAGAAATAAATAATTAGATCAAATTTATCAGTAAGTTTTTATTTCTAATATTCTAAATTTAAAAAGGACACTTAGGACACTTATCACAAAACAACAACAGACAGGTTTTTAAAATCACTTCAGCTAGACAATTTTGAATTGAAATGGTTTTTTTTTTTGCAAGTATACCCAGTATAATGCAACCTTGCTAAAAAAAGTATGACACTTTTTGCATGAGACACTGAACCATGAACTAATCAACTGCATTTTAGTCCAACATGTCATGCAAAATCAGACAGTGTGACTAACACATAGTTCAGTATGCAGTAAAAGACCAGCAACAGGTACAACTATAGTCTAGCCCTATGATGGCGAACCTATGGCACGTGTGCCAAAGATGGCATGCAGAGCCCTCTGTGGGCATGCACCATTGCCATCTGCTCTTCTGGTTTCCAGTGCACATATGCACATCGGCCAGCTGGTCTTTGCAAGAGGTGGACCACCAGAAAACGGACATTTTTGGGCTATTTTTGAGGCTCAAAAAATGACCTGAAAAACAGCCCACAACCAGGCATGCAGGCGTCAGCCAGCTGGTCTTTGGGTTTCCAATGCTTTGGCGTGTGCACATGAACGCACTTCCAATTTAGACACTCAGTGCCGAAAAGGTTCACTATCACTGGTCTAGCCTAGGGGTGGGCAAACTTTGCAACTTTAAGTCTGAAGGACTTCAGCTCCCAGAATTCTCCAGCTTTGCGGGCTGGAGAATTCTGG
>JAPKID020007025.1:0-10422 GCA_026931265.2 Tropidonophis doriae | reverse complement strand
ATAATTTCTCTTCCACAATCAACAAGTTGAACCAAGCAGCAGAGAAGAGCAACCAAGATTATTAGGGGACTGTAGGCGCCTAAAGTATAAATTGCGGCTATTGAACAAATATTGCTACAATTATTTTATGATGAAAATTATATAGTATGCTACCAAAGGATTTATTATGTCACATACTGTAAGACAATTCTCAAGTTATTGAAATTAAGCAATTCTTAAATACGATTTTATAATATTAAATAAAGAAATAGTTCATAGGTTAAGTGATTTCTCTCTTATTTTCCAATACCTAAGCCAATAAATTTAATTTCAAAGGGATTTTGCACTAATAAATGTATTGGTTAAACAGTTGTTTGCTGATGGACTAATTAGTGTTTAGGTGAATAGGTTTTTACCATCTTACCTAGGGAAGGTGTTTTTCAAGTAATTAAAAAATTTCTTATAAAAAAAAAGTGTAGGTGAATTACGTTAGATCTTTCTACATTAATCTTGAAAACATTCCTTCACCATTAATAGTTGGTACAGAGTTGAAGTTCTTGAGATCTTTGATATCAGGTCAATTCAGAAAAGACCTGAACTTTTCAATAACTTCAGCGCATAGATGCAACCTAAAAAGGATATGTGAACATCTTTCAATGCCTTTAATAATTATAAAACTCAGCACCATGAATTACAATTCTTTTTATTTATTATTTATTTAATGTTAATTAATTTCTTGTAGCGGACTTATTTATTTTGTTTTATGCAATATCAGATTGTGAAAATTATACATATTAAATTGTGTAGAATTTAAAGCACATTCTTTTTAATGGGATTTTCAAGGCAGGGGGCTGAATAATTTGAGGAACGGCATCTCTCCAAATATTTCTATTCATCATATTAGGTCTGGCAGAAAAGCCATGGTCTGGATCCCCTCTGCTTGGGAATGTCCTCTGACAGCACCCAGGAAAAAAAACCCCATTCTGATGTGTCTTCTTTCTTTGGAATATCCTCATCCTTCTGGATATTAGATTGACCCTGACCCTGCTTACTTTTCACAAGACTTAAATACATGGTTCTGTCACTAAGCTTGGAGATTTGGATCTGTAATAGACCCTTTACAAGAGTTGTATTAATTGCTATTGCTATTTTTTTTGTTTCTTAGCTGCTGATTGCATTTGTATGGTTTTTATATTGTATTTTTGTTTTCATATGATTTTTAATATTTATAATTGCTCACAGGAATGCATTTGAGATGGATGGCTGTATACGTTGAACTAAATGAATTTCTGATAAAAATATAAAAAAATCATAATTTTGTCAGATCATTTGTTTTAATATTTGATATTTTAGTAACTTTATAAGGTTCCGGCATCATAGCATTTTCTTTTACTTAGACTTTTATCCCCAGTAAAATATATAACATTTTCAATGTGTATGCTATTATATAAAGGATATGTATCCAATTTTTCTCTATAGCCACATATTATAACTTGTGCTATTCCTATGCATTTATAAGAGTAATATGTTCAAATTTTAGATGAATTGTTCAAGGTGATTTCTTCTATAAACTTTGGCAGTTTGGTATTTTAATCTTTTTGGCAAAGTTCCCTAATTAAAAAGTAATTATTTAATTTATTTAGGTTATCATTAGAATAATTACCTAAATCTTCCATTTCATTGTGTTCTCCCCCCCCCCTTTTTTTTTTTACCTCTCCCCTTATTTTTTCCTGAACCTTTTTCTTCATTGGTGATTTGTCTATATTTTGTTTATATATTCTCCTTGGGGGTATTTGTATACCAAATCTAAACTGCTGCAAAATACCAATAGGGTCTGTGAGCTAAATTCTTTTCAGATATATCTTCAACTATTTAAAAAGCCAATTGTTTTTCCTTAGTCACACATCACAGCCAAGATTGAAGTATGCATCTGTTAGGAAAAAGTAATGGTGGACATAAAACACCGAACACAGTTGAATTCCTTTCTACTCTATTGAGAAGAAATGGATATTAGCGTTATGAAGGGTAATAACTTATTCTACACTTTTGAAACTTTGAATGCTTTAGAAATAGATTACTCTTTCTGTAATGGAATATAAATATATATCTAATTTTGTGACCTATTTGACACTTTTCACTTTCTTTAGTAAAGGGCAGCTTATGTTAAGTTTCTCATGATGAAATTAGAAATAGGAAAATTGAAGAATAACCTGGAAGAATGCGCTGGAATTATACTGCCTCTTCCCATCCCATAAACAACAGGCTGTCACAGCCTACCCTTTAGAAAATCTATTAAGGTCTAACCAAAAGGTGCTTTCTCCAAAAGACAACTGAAGTTTCTTGGTTTTTTTATTTTTTCTTTGAACATATTTCGCTTCTCATCCAAGACGTTTCTTCAGTTCTAACTGATTGGTAGGGAAGAAAAAACTCTCAAGAAAGTTCTGTTGCCTTTTTCCATCGATCATCCATTAATCATGACATGGATAATTGAGAAACTCCATAGACTGTTTAGATCTGTTTTTTTCCACAGTCATTTGGGTCCAATTGAGTGGAGTCCACTTTTGATTGTTTCATTATTGTGCCAAAATAGTACAGATTTTGGGGAAGGAAGAATTTTTCTGCTTCCCCTTATCACCATATAATCTAGATTGCTATCTAGCTGCACATAAACAAAGTTTTATTCTCTGATTTGCAGTGTTTTCTATAGTTGCAATCTTAAATTGACAGTACCTTTTGTCTTTTAGTTCAGCTCATTCATAGAATGTTAACATAAAAGAATTACCTTTCCACTGTATTTATTTAAAGGAGAATATTGCGTATATGAAATTGGTTTGTGTTTGATGAATGAAGTTAAGATACACATAATAACTATACATTGATCTCTTTCGGTTATACATTTGAGTATTTCTAATCATGTTCATGCATAAACAAATACTGGTATAGAAATCATTTTGAAGTGATAAAACATAGAACTCTAGTGCTAGTTTTTATTATTAGTTATCTCAAATATATTATGGTCTAGTTGCTTTTCTTCATAACAAAAAAGAAAGGAAAACATGGAATGAATTGAATTTATTATAGAAATCAGTTAGATTTAAATAGACTATGGTTTGATTATAAACTCTACAAAGAAAATCAACAAATAATACAAGTATTATGGGTGCTTACTAAACATGAAAATTGTGGTAAGATATTTGGAAGCAAGTTGAAGCAGTTTGAAATTACCCAACCAGCAGTAGTTTCAATTTCAGATTATTTTAATTAGACCCCTGAATTAATCAAAATAGATCAAATAATTTTCCTGTGAAATTTAGCTTTGTTAAATTAGTTTGCTGAAAATGTGGAGGATAATGAATTATAAAAAAGATAGGACACGTTATTTCAAGTAACCTATATTTTTCAGTGGATGTATTAAATAATAAATATTAACAAAGGTAATTATGCCTTTGAATAGCATATTTATTTAATTCAGTCATTTGTTTAATGTTATTTACTACAGTTATGCATGCTTTGAAAACTAATAGTGTTCTGAATTAGTGCAGCTGCTCTCTTCTCTTCATTAAAGTGACCTAGTCCTTTTTAGCTTCTTCATAAGTCTTACAATAGCGAGTATTCTTGAAAGGAAATTAACCAGAAACATTACTGTGAGTCTTCAAGCAGCAGAAGACCAAGAATTCTGTCTGTCTGTCTATCATATATTTATCACATTAATATAACCACCAGTCTTACTAAAAGTGATTCTGGGTGGTATACAAGAAGGAAATAAAATCAGAGAATAAAATAATGGTAACATTTAAGTGAATATTATTGAAAAAATATATTTAAAAAAATCAACATTCAAATTTCACAGAATGAGTAAAATATCAATCTTACCCAGCAGCCTACTTCCAGAAAAGCAGGGATTAATATTAGGCAAACAAGTAGAAAATAATATCCTGATCAAGGAACTACCAAGAAAAAACTGCATCCACACTCCTGATTTATAATAGGTAATTTAATTTAAAAACGGATAAATTGCATGTCATGAAGTTTATATTCATTGGTCTCTGGGAACTACTTGATAAAGTGGCATAGTTAATCTCTTGTACCAAGTAAAAACAGTGTCTTAGCTAATTTGTTAAATTAGCCAGTTGTATGCAAAATACACCACAAGCCACATTATGATAGAAAATTCTGGAATTCATTTACATTTACAAAAGTTTTCTTTTTACATAGCATAAAAAAGCTTAAAGATTTGGCCAAGAATAGAAACCTCTAAAGGGATTCCATTACAGTTTGTTAAAAAATAAGGGGGATAAGTTAATAAATTAGTAATACGTGAAAGAAACCCTGACTTCATAATACATGACATGAAATTCAGTTTTGGTTTGTGTGTGCGTGTGCGTGTGTGTATGTGTGTGTGTATTAGTGCAGCAGAGACACATGCAGTAGCTCTTGGACAAAGATTTGCTTGAAGGAAGAATTATAGTTGTGCAAAAATAGCTAGGACTTTTGTACAATATTAGTAATATGTTACTCTGCAATCAATATATTTTGAAATATCTTCACAAATGTTTTTGCTTTCAATACAAACTGAGTTTACTCTAATTGATTGGCTTTTACAATAGATTCCTTAAGGACTATAGTATTACATTTTTTTTTCTACTTGGAAAATTAATCCTATTGAACTCATGAGTAATGACTGTACAAAGTTGCCTTTCTGTGATGGTGATTTGAGAAATAATTAATATAATACAAAATATTATATATACCTGCTGTTTATTTTATTGGAGAACCATAGTAAATGACCAACCAAATGTTGTTAACAAATTGAATTAGAATATAGTTTTCAAACAGGATTCCGCAGTACTTTAGAATCAAAGGCAAAAAAGTCAATTGAAAGAAATAGGACCTTGCACTGATTTACTTATCTTCATCTTCAAACCAAACATATTTTTTCCTGGCAATTGCCCCAGAACTGTTGGGGTCCATTAAATGCAGTAATCCCAGCTGCTTTGAGTTGCACGAGTGTCCTATGTGCTCCAAGGTACTTTTTTGTGTTGAATACAAAGGGACTTCACATAGTAGATAAGGGGATCTTATATAGGACCTTATCTATTTGAAATTTATCCATTTATCTATCTATGTCTTGTGTTCTGCTTATTATTTGAAAAAGATTTTCTCTCTCTTTTTCTAAAATTTGGTGGCTTAAAAATGTATATACAAAAACTCATGTAGTTTGGGGTGGTTAAACCCTTTCATGAAAGTTAATATAAGATAAAGGAGTGTTACAATGTAATGTTTGTCTAAAGAATTTGATCCAAGGTATCCATCTGTTTCTAATGGAGGGTGACAAGGAAGGTTTTAAGAAGTCATCCTATTCATTGTTTCCACATACAAAAGCCTTCTGCCTGCATCGTTCAACTTTCTGCACCTCTTCTAAGGAGCCATGAGCAAAGTGCTGAATGTTTATTAATCAACTCTGACAATGGAAAAAAAAAAGTAAGAGTGTTTTTATATTTTAGATTGTTTTTACATAACCACATTTTAGGAGTCTTTTGTGTGTTTGGGGAAACTTCAGATTCAGGTCGGTTTTTGGGTTAATTTCGATCTGTTCTTTCCAATTCATTTCGTTTTAGGCTTTCCATCTCAATATGTTAATGAGCTATTTTAAAAATACAAAGAATATTGAACAAGAGCGTGTGTTTTGTGTTCTGTGAGGAAAAGGAAAACAGCAGGGAGAGGAATACCTTTTGGGAACTGAGGCAAGGAAACCTAAGCTGATAAAACATGACTCTTCTCCCCCTACTCTTTCCCCAAGGGAAGTTGTTTGGATAACTTGCCCTTTTCTAAATTCTTTTCTCTTTCTGTAGCCCTTTCCTCTTTTCTCTCTCTTGTCAAGCCCACTTCATAAACGGTAGCAGCTGGAGATCTTTTTAGTGGCATTCAGGGATTACTGCCCTTCAGGATTTTAATAAGCTCCTATGCTTGAAATGTCTGTAAGGGTGCTCTCTGAGACAATTACCATTCAGGACCAAGAACTGAGGACCCTTCAGAGGCCCAGATGGTTGTGGTTCTGCATGTGAGCAGATAGTATTTCAAGAACAACAGCTCACTGGAGCAAAGAAGGGGAGGGAAGTGAGGCACTAAGGAAATAGAGAATGAAATGATGTGCATGTGCATGTGTATATACTTAGATTCATCATGTAGTCAGGTTTTGTACATTATCAAACATAAAGCTCTATGATATAAAGAAAAATAAGACTATTAAATAAGTTAAATAATTCTAATGCTTATTAAGTGTTCAATCTGCTGTTTACAAATTGAGTTACATAACTTGGAATTTTTGTCATTTTAGTTCTAAATGAGCAGACTACTTTACTAAAGTCTTAACTACAACAAAGAGGAAAGAAAGAAAGAAACTATAGATAACTGCTCAGGATACAAAGAAATAGTACTGATAGTCCTTTCATATAAGAAAATATGCTGAGGAATGATTTTTAAAAACTAGAATACTGTGCAGTTTTAGAAAAATAAAATGGCTTTGAGAAAAAAGGTAGTCTTAATAGTGTGGATATTTTTGCTATGCCATTCTGAAAAACAGATTCTTCTGAAACATTTCAAAAGTTATCTACTCTAGATCACTTACCTTATTGTAAACGCTCCTATGACTATTGGCCATTTATCATTTTAGACACATGTTGCCACATAAGAAGTGAACACTCATTAACTGACAGCCGTTCACCCTCTGGATTGATAAATGTTATATTTTTAATTTTTGTACTGTTTGCCATTAAAAAATTAGCTCCGTTAAATAAAATTAGTATTTGAATAACATAACTAAGATATTGTTGGATTTGAGTTTCATGATATACCTTTCATTACATTTAAGTATAATAACTGAAGTACATTTACATATTGCAAAAGAGTATAGAAAAAAAATCTGAAGACTAGATGCTGTTCTATAGGTTTTGAATATTGCTTTCTGTGGATTATATAAAATAGATTCCTGACTTACGTTCATTTAAATAAAATACCTGATTTTATATTTTTGTAATTTTGTAACTTTAGTGATTGTACTGAGGAGTTGTTTAATACAATTGTTCAGTCATATCAAAATACTGTAATATCATATGCTGTAATATTCCGGCTGAATTGTACATACTTAAAAGCTTTCTCTTGGTGTGCCAAATACCAACAATTGAAGCAGAGTCTAGTGATACCACTTTTGCTACTTCAGCATGGGTTATAAGGTGGATGTGATCTAAGAATGATCTTAGATGATTTGTAAAAAAATAAGCATACCCAATCCTGTTAATGCTGGAAAGATAGACCGGCAGGATAGCCAAGGAAGTTGGCTAGTTTGAAAAGTATTTTTTTTTTAAATTCAAAAGAATGCAGTGACAAATTCCTCCCTATTTCATTATAAATCAAGCTAAGTACATTTACTGCTTTGGAACAAGGCTACTAGATTAAGATTCTGTGTATTATTAGATGTTGTATTTGCTAGTCAATAAAATACTCTTTTTTCTTACAGCTATGTAAGGATGTACCTATTTCTGGCTTAGTTGCAATAAAATATATTTTAATAAACCCAAATTTTAAATTAAGTGGAATTTTGTAAATCAGGGTTTAGGTGAAAAAGGATAAAGAGTAAGAGAAATTGAAGCCCTTTGCATCTAATTAAAGTCCTGATCTCTTGATTCTAAAGAAAAAGTATCCATTATGCTTTACCTTTATCCTAGCTTATTTGTTATATTGTAACTCAACATAATAATGTTGTGATGGTAAAATGCAGAGAATTTGTAATTAAGCCAGTTAACAACAACCACAACAACTTAGCGTACTGTACAATTATGAATTCAACTTTATGGGTTGTATTGTAAATAAAAACAACAGTCCCCTAAAATGCAATTGTTTTAGAAATTCTGGAAAGTTGAAGAACCTAATATCTTTCGTATGGAGAATGTAATTACATATTTTGAGAAAAAAACCAAATTATGTGCAATTCTATAATAGTTTGAAATATAGTCATATTCAGGAGGCATACTTTTTCATTTAATCTAGATTTTGTTGAAAAATAAATTATATATTTATTTGATTGTCTAATTTTGTATATATTTAATTTTATTAATTTAAAATAAGTATGATGTTTAACCTTAATCAAAATAATATTGTGATGTTTTAGAAAAGCATTTGTTTCCTTCCTCCATATATACGCAGCGTGAATAGTAATAAAATTATTTATTATTTTGTGTCTATTTAAGAATTATCTGTTGGGTTTTTCTGTACATTTACTATGACAATATTGTCTATATTGCCTCAACATAAACAGAATTATATACATTCCTCAGTCTTAATTCTATACTTCAGATGTTATATGGGAATAGTGCATGGGCAAACATAATTCGCCTTTCGTTTCTGGATAAAGGAGGCCCTTTAATCCGAGTCCCCTGGGGAGAGGGTGCGGTATATAAGTATTAATAATAAATAAACTCTTAATAATATTTGAAAAAGTGTGAGTGCATTTCCATATGTCTGTAAATGTATGAGTGAGGTAAAAATGTTAGGAAATTGGTAAAAAAGGAATAATAATATAAGATATGTATTCTTCTTAGGTATTTACAGAAAGAATTCCAAAATTAAATATGGATTCTTTAAATAGCTTTGCTATCTTTTGCAAAAATATTTTTTACAAAATATAATTGAACCCAACCCTTTGAATAAGCCTTTGCTTATAGTAAATATATTGTATGTGCTTCAACAAATTAACAAAACATTAGCATTTTTTAGCTAAATAAACTATTTTTAATTGTTTCATATATATTCACTAAGATTCAGGGTTTTTTAAAATTAAAATTAAAACACTAATGCTGTAGTTTCTTGATTTCATTATAACTGATACAAAATAATTACTTGTAAATATTAGATATGGATATATTAAAATAAATGTAAAATATTAAAATACATGTAAAATCTAAAATGGTTTTATTCCTTATTGATTTATTGATTAGACTATAATAAAATGCTTAAAGCATTTATACGTCATTTCCTCAGAATTTGCCATGAATTCCCTGGGGCTTCTAGTTTTATCTGATTATTAACCTAAGATGGGGCAGTTAAAGCATTTCCTCATATTGAATTTGTGCATGCTGTGTGCTTTGGACTAAATTAATTATTAAAAGCTATGTGCAGGCTTACAAACAGGAAGGGCAGGCAGACCTTAGCACGCACATGATAGAAAAAATTTCCCAGGAGACTAGAAAAAGCCATTGGAGATAGCATAATTTCCTCGTATACCTTGAAAATAGTGGTCTCCTAAAAAGTGTCTGACAAATAATGCAACATCAGGAACAGGAAAATGGTCTTTTAAAAAAAATTGAATTAGGAATAGGATTAATCTCTGAAGAGAGGGAGGAGGATCTTTTCTTTTTAGTATACACTTACAACAGGCCATATGTTTTGTTCTAGTTTTGTTTAGGGATTTGGTATAGGAGGAGACTGAGTAACTTTTCTTCTATGACCTTAGTTAAGGTGACCCTTCTGAACCTGCTGTTGGTCATAGTGGGCAAAACATGTAGCTTAAGGAGTCATAAGACTGGAATAGTTAGAATGATGTGCTCCTACGGTTCTGTGAGACCCAGTTAAATTTTCTGTGATTTTGCTTATTAAGAATATATCTGAGCCATGATTGCTGGCATGATGATCATTTGACACCTAGAGATGCAGCACCTCGTTTCAGTAATATCTGGAAATGTTAGGGTTTTTTATTTTATTTTAGAGACCGGGCTGTTAACACTAGTTATACAGTCCAAACACAAAGAAAAGAAAGAGTGGTCAATATTTCTGATGTAACAATTGTGTGTGCTAATGGCTTTTAGTATAGTAACTTAACTGGACAAATAAAAGCTTTCTTTATGTTGTTTTTATTCTTTGCTGGCACTTTAGTTGAGATACCTTGTTCATGAGCTTCCTCCTAACCTTTCATCCCATTGGTGGGTGGGTTGTTTTACAAATGTGGTCTTATCTATCATTCTCTCCATGTAGCGTTTAGTGGAAATGCATTTATATTACTTAATTAGAAACTTTGCCTTTGCTGAACCTTCCCACTACGTGGCTATTACCTAAGGCTTAAAAACCACAATAATTACTACTCTATAAAATGCCTCTCATTACAACACATAAAATGTGTTGAATTAGAGGGATTGCTATGAGAAGATTGTTTTTTCTATTCCTGCATGGCTAAAATGGCTAAAATTTATACATATATGAAGTAACTATTGAATTTAATGGACTATGCACAATAGATGTGAAAAATATGTATGTGTTTATGTGTATATATATATGTATGTGTGTGTGTATGTATGTGTGTGTGTATATATATATATAAATTAGAGAGAGACCAAGATAGATCTATTTCGAGCTTATTAGCTCTCATCAGTTGGTCATACCCATTTTTACTGG
>JAPKID020007024.1:0-10422 GCA_026931265.2 Tropidonophis doriae | reverse complement strand
AAATCCAAATAATAATAATAATAATAATAATAATAATAATAATAATAATAATAATAATAATAATAATAATAATAATAGCATTCTAGACAAACAACTGTCTAATATCTTCTCGAAAAGCTCCAGTGATGGAGCTTTTCTGGAGGCTTGCCTCCAGAACCCACAAGTTCTAGAGTCAAGCCATTCCACTCATTTCTGTCCTACAAAGTGTCATATTAGTCTGACATGATTTGTTTTTGGTTACCATGTTTAGCTTGTTAGTCATTGATGAGAGAGCTTTTTAATCAGAGTAATGTCTTTTACTCAAATCTTTGTGGGAGGGAAGGATGGGACACCAACACATGTTTAGTTTATCTAATAAATTGTTTTGCTGGCTAATGACTATAATTGTTGGGATCTAAATTGAGAAAGCCATGTATGCCTTTCACGTGCTCTTTTTTGTTTATTATTTCTCTATTTTCAGAAGGTATTTTTGAGGAATGATGGAGTTTGGCACAAGACATGCCTGCACAAGCCCAATTCCCTTTTTAATGATGGCAGCATTTTTTTAAATGGATCTAAAGTTTGAATTACTTCTGTGTTTACTTCTTGAAAGGCCAGATAGCATCTGCTGATATGTAAGAAAGCCCTAGTTTGCAAGTAAATCTTAAACGAATACCAATTTTTAGCCCCTTTGAGCTGTAGCATGCTTTTGAACTCATGTTGGATAGAGGGATCACAAGGATCAATCACACAACTGCAGGCAGGATATGTTCATTCAGTACAGCAGCTTTGGCACAAAAAGAGATTGTTAGAGCCTATTTTCCTTTTAGCAGCAGGAGTAAGTACTGTAAAGAAACAGGACTCAGTGAGATTGCATGATGCATAAACAGTATGTAATCCTCTGAACGTGCAGGGAATTATATCTGAACAAGGCACATGAAAAAAAAAGTCGCTGCTTTAGTGAAGGCATGGGGTTGAACTCCCAGGGTTGGACTCAGCAGCTATGGATGCTGGTTTTATCTTCAAAAGGGGGGCACCTAAAACTATCCAGCATTTTTTAAACCCCCCTTTTTTTCACACTTAATCTCTGAAGTCCAGAAGTAAACTGATCTGGACTTAGTTGTTTTCAGCTCCACAGGTTTTGGTTTAGTAAGGCAGATAAAGCACATCACTTTATAGATTAGCTGAAGCTGTAGAAACGGGAGGTGGTGATGGAGGTGACATTTATTGGATTTGCTTCTTTAAACAATGTGGGAATAAAATCTAGCACATTTGGTAACAGTTGAAGGAAAGAAAATTCCAGTTGGTTTCATAGCAGGGGACAGCATCTTCTAGACAGGAAATAAATTCAAACATTATATAAAAGGCAAGTTTCTTTTATGGCAAGCTTTCAGCCCATTCCTTTCCAGATCATTCTTGAAGCTTATCTGTGATTCACAAATAAATCAAAAGGACAGATCCAAGGTAAAACGCTGCTTTCTCCCAACCCACTCCCCCCCCACTCTTATTTTCCTCTCTGAGTTTTGAACAATCATGATAATAACTGCATATGGAAGCTTCAGCACAACACTGAAAAATGTACACAAATATGCCTGAATACATGCAGCTACACACACAAACATATGCCCGCACAATCTGGTGTGAAGAAAATTGTCACTAATTAAGTCTAAGGATGCCAACTGAACACAGAGGTGCAGAATTGGAGAGAAAAAAAAATTAGTAGCAGACGGACTGTGCCAAAGACAACACTGCCAGCTAAGTTTCCATTTGTAGGAGAGATTTGATTTGACATTAGTTCATTTTAGCATTTGAAGGAGTATAAAGCTTGGCAGATGCTTCTTTTTCTCTCTGTTTTCCCCTCCTACAGATGGAGAAAAAAGACAGGCAAGTTTCCTGCTAGACATTGTTAAATAACACTTTCATTTTAGAAATGAAAAGAAATGAGAAGGCTTTGACTTTCTTCAGAATTAATACTTAACAAATTATTTGCCTTTACGAAACATTTGTTTTCTGCAAAGGGTCCCTCATCCAAATGCAGTTCCAATGAATTTTGAGACTAGGAAAAAAATAAGACTAGGAAATAGATTGTGATATATGAGATTTCACAAAACAAATCATAGGGAACATTTCATTGTATATATCCCGCTGGAATTTCTGTCCTGTGTCTAAATTGGTTAAATGTCATTGCCATCTTGAGCATAACAATAAAATGATCTATAATGAAGTATAATTTAAATAATAAGTTTAATGTCAAATTGAATACAATTTGGGGGACTAGTTGAGTATATTTAAGTCCTATTCATGCTTTTTATGATTCAGAGACTCCTGAGATCAGTGTGTTTATTTGACTTCTCCTGTCACATAGCACTTTACAACAATCTCATTTTTTTCTTCATTGTTTCTAGGCCATTAAAGTCAATGGCCCTATAAATGGAAATGTGTGAGAATCCTGATTTCATGAAATAATTCTCTCTATTACCTTCTAACTATTTAATGTTGCTGATTTGAATGAAAAGTGTTCCTTCTGATATATTCAAATATTCTGTTTTGAAGTATTGAACTGTATGTTCAAATACTAATTTTGAAGACTTCCTCTATTTAAAGAGCACTGGGTGATTGCTCTATTGTACCTCCCACTTTTCAAAAGGTTTCTGGATCCTCTGATTTCAGCTATAAATTAAAGTATATTTCATATGGATCTAATTTCCATAGATATTAATAGAGCTATTCAAGTACATTCAAGCACAATATATATCACTACAACCAACTTTCTCCTATAGAATAATTGTTCACTCCTAATATCATCTTAGAAATAACTAAGTTGTGATTTGCATTATTAGTGGCATGTAATAAAGCCTGATACCCAACATTTGTATTTATTAGTTTGTCAAACATGTAGAAGATAGCAGGTATAAATATAAACATTGATATAAATGAAAGAAATGAGTGCAAATAGAAGGGGACAGTAGAACAGGGACGTTAGACATGCTGGTGCACCTATTGCCACCCCTTTATGGACCTCTTAAGAATAAGGGTAAAGTTCACGGTAGACAGTTTAAGGTTGAAGCTGTGAGTGTTAGAGGATGTAACAATGGAGTCAGGTAGAACATTCCAGGCATTGACCACTCTGTTGCTGAAGTCATATTTTTGGCAATCGAGTTTGGAGCACTTTACCATGAGTTTGTATAGATTGTTTGCCTGTGTATTATTGAGGTTGAAGCTAAAGAGGTTATTGACAGGTAAGATGTTGTAGTAGACAATTTTGTGTCCTATGCTTAGATCATATAGCAGGAGGCGCAGTGCCAGATTGTCCAAGCCCAAAATTTCAAGTCTGGTATCAGACAATGACAATAAAGATGATGATGATGATGATGATGATGATGATGATGATGATGATGATGATGATGATTATCATAGGGAATTCTATTGTTAATAGAGGAGTGGAGTACTCTTCGCATGAAGTGTGTGAAACATGTGTTATTACATATACCAGCAGTTTCTTTTCTTACCTGTAAGTATCTCGATACAGCAATTCAAATGGTGGAAAATGAGCAGTCTACAGGTTTGTAACATTTCCATTTTCCTTCTTAGAACTTGGGATTCTATCAATTAAAGGAAGATATAAATTAGTGTATGGTAGAATTCGGGAATGAGTGCCCGTGAGTTAGTGTCATGGAGCATAATGATCCTCTGTTTTTAACCTACTGGTTCTCATTAAATTTGATGAAAGAGAAAAAAAACCCGTAAAGGTATATGCCATGTTCCATCTCTTTTTAGAAATTGATCTGCAATCTTCTGTTCCCACTGAATGTGAGGGAAGAGCATCATAAAGGAATTCCTGCTTTGGTGCTTTTTGATATTGGGAAATGTGATAGCTTGAGAACTTATGAATGATAGAAAGATAACAGAACACAATAATACCAATTGTAATACTTTCTATTTCCTCTATTAGACTCCCTGGTTTGAAGTCAACAGAAGCCACTCAGACACTCAAAACAGCACAGCTAGATAACATCCTTTATTGCATCCTAGAATGCAAGCACTTAAAGCAGTTGGATGCTTTCTGTCAACATGAGGGTGCAATGCTTTTTTTATACTGACTCCAGTTTCAATTTAGTGCAATTTAGTGCATTTCCGCTTTATCTTTCCCATGGTTTAATAATGCTTTGCTTTGTACTAATATTAAAAAATAATGGAGGGATATCTATTATGTCTGGCTTTGTAGTTAGTCATTTCAACATTTTTATTTCTAATTTAAAATGTATTATATAAATATATTTCTTTCAGCCACAGTTATATGACTCCATTTGCTATTTTATGGCATATGCCCATGCTAGTGTGAATGAGATAAGTGCAAAATTTCAATTAAATGAGAAGAGATACAATTACACAACCCCTAAGAGCTTCCTAGAACAAATAATGCTCTTCAAGAATCTTCTAGAAAAGAAAATTCAGAAAAATTTTCAACATAAGAAACACCTTATTAATGGAATTCAGAAGCTGAAAACAACTGCTGCTCAGGTAAGTCTTGGGATAATAAACAGTATTTTTCTGCTGTTTATTTGGAGTTATAATTTTATAATTATTTAGAAATATTTAAAAGCAGAATTATCTTTAGATCCTATGTTAAGAATCTCTTTGAGAAATTAAAATGTTTGTTTGTTTAATATAGCCACCTGATTCCATCCCGTTCTGGCCAACATGTAACATAACATAATTAACAATAGGTACAGAGATTGTACAAAATGAATATTCAGAAACAGAATGCCCATACTACCAAATAAATAACCCAAAAGATCTACCTATCATTCTAGTCTGGAGAAAGACTCAGATTTTAAGATGTGATTTAAATATGGGGTGGACATTGGAGGGAGAGGGGAATCATTCCAAAAGGCAGAAACTGGGACATAGAAGACTTGTTTCTTTATGTCCAAACAAGGGACTAAGCAAGTAATGAACCAAAGCATGCCATTTCTGAAATAGCTACTTACAAAATCAGATATTATGCTATGAAGGTTTTATCAGAATCTTGAATTGCTCCTAGAAACCTAATCAAGATATATCTACAACATTTACATCTGTTTATTTGGAATCTATGTAATCAATGAAAGATGGGAAACTGTGATAGTCTAAATAATTTTTAATTATACATTTTGCAAATATTTTTTCATGACTATTAACCATATACAGTTAAAGCTGATTAGGTTTGGTCCAGTAATATTTGCAGAATATCAACCACTTTTAGAACTGTCAATGAAAATATTGAAGTTGAGCATATCTGCTTCCTGTAGCATTGATCACCAACAATAAAGAAACTAGCAGTCAAGAAATAAGCTGCAGACTAACATATCTGATACTTAATAAAGTAGCAATGAAGGTCCTGGAAAAGATATTCAGGTGTAATGTGACTATATGCATTTTTGCTATGACATTATATGAGAAAAAGTTGGACTTTGAAGAAGCTGTATTGATACTTTTGAACTTTAGTACCATGTTTCCCAGAAAATAAGACTGGGTCTTATTTTCTTTTGACCCCCAAATAAGCGCTTGGCCTTATTTTTGGGGAGGTCTTATTATTTTTGAGGTTCAGGAGGAGGCGAGTGTGGTCACATCAATGGCTGCTGCTGTATTGCAATATTTTTTGGGAGGACCTGCTTTAGCACATGTGCTTAAAAGCCCAGGGTTATTATCCAGGGAGGTCTTATTTTCAGGGAAACAGGGTAGTGAAAAAGCCTCTTGAAGGTATAGATTGCCAAGAAAACAAATTAATGGATCATTGAACGAATCAACCCAGAGTACTCATTAAAGGCACAAATAACCAGACACAAATGATCTCACTTTGAACATATTATGTATATCATGCCTGCCTAGCTCTCTAGAGAAAATTGTATAGTGCTGGGAAAGGTAGAAGGAAACAGAAGAAGAAAATGACCAACACCAAAGGTGGATGGACACCATTGTAGCAGCAGTTACAGTAGGTGCCCAGATTAAAAATCTTGTAAAATCAGGTTGGAGACAGATCATTCTGGAGAAAATGTATGTGGTCACTAAGAGTCAACATCAATGTGCTAACATATCAGTATTTGGAGAACCTCAGATTTCTTATATTTGATCTAGTGCTAAAGACAAGAGCCTTTCTTGTCTGAAAGATGGGTTTTTCTTTCTTTCAAAAGGCAACTGGACTGTTCTTTCCTTGAGGAAGAACAAGAAAATGTTTCACTTCTCATCCAAAAAGCTTCATCAGTTGTGATGGGGTGGGTGAGTGGAAGGATAGGTACAGACAGTTGAGACTGGATAGTATGTGTGTATGGGAGGGGACAAAACATTTTCTTCTTCCTCAATGAAAAAATAGCCAAGTTGCTTTTTGACTAAGAAAAAAAACACCTTTGAGACAACTATTAACTGGATGACTGAGAATCTTTATAGACATAGAGCCTTTCTTATAATATATTGAATAGAAACTAGTTTTCAATGAACATGAATAAGAATTTATTCTGCTCATAATTTAATGTGAAAACGCCAATCTCTATCCTATATGCAAATGTGTCAATCTGCACAGTTAGTGTAATCTAGATTTTACCACTAAACATGCACGTATAATAAATATATATTAGTAACTACTGAAATGAAAAAGAAATCAAAATGTACACATTAATTAAAAAAATGCAGATTTAAGCTTCTCCAGTATTCCAGACTTTCACAACCTCTGAATGTAGAATATTAATAGAATTGTATGTGTTTTCCAGGAGATACTGATAAAATGTTAAAGTGCATACGTGTGTAGGGGACAGTGGGGGTGGGTCGGCATGTATACTCAGGTGCACTATTAGTTCTTCACTGGATTCGTGATTTCAGACTAGTAATTGTGCAAATAGAATCTATGAAATATAACAAAATATATATAAAAAAGAACTGTTTGCCTTTAATTTCTAAAACAATAGACATTCATATTTATGCTGCTTAGATAGCTGTACAGGTAGTCTTTGACTTACTACAATTTGGTTAGTGACTGTTTGTGGTTACAACAGCCCTGAAAAAAGTGACATGATCATTTTTCACACTGTTGCAACTTCCCTGTGGGCACATGATCTACATTCAGATGCTTGACAACTGGTTCATATTTATGACAGTTGCAGTGTCCTGGAGTCATGTGATCACATTGTGACCTTCTCACAAGCAAAACCAATGAGGAAGTCAGATTCACTTAACAACCATGTTAACTAACTTAACAACTGCAGTAATTCACTTTCCAAATGTGGTAAGAAACATGGTGCAAAACTCACTTAACAAATTTCTCACTTAGCAATATAAATTTTGGGCTCAGTTGTAGTTGTAGTTGTAAGTTGAGGACGACTTGCATAGATAACATGAACAGGAAAAAGACAGGTGTCCTATGATAGCCACTTTTGAATCAGCTAAGGAGGAGATTCTTGATCTGAGCCCTTTGGGAAGCAATCAATAGTTCTTCTTAGCCTGCTGGTCCAAGAATGATCATTTCCAGGTCTTATGCATACTGTTTGAGCTTTGAATAGTGAATTCATAGGCATGCTTGCCTTGCTTCCTAATACTCTTATCTGAATGGTCCAATGTGTTTGTGTGCGTATCTGAAGCCTGATGTTTAGTAACCACATGTAAAATAGCTTCCTATGCTGAATGTTTTCTTCAAACAAATGCCTTTGCTATTCTGCCTTAGGTAGAAGACTTAAAATACAAACTTGCTTCTCAAGAAGCAGAGCTGCAACTGAGAAATCAAGATGCTGAAGCTTTGATTACTAAGATAGGGCTTCAGACTGAGAAAGTGAGCAAGGAAAAGGCCATTGCTGATGCAGAGGAGCAAAAGGTCAGTATAATTCCACAATTTAGTCGTGTTGAGCTATATTTAGCACAGAATAAACCTTTGTAGGTGAACAATTTTGAACACCTACCTCTCCAGGGAGCGTAAAATCTAAAGAATTATTATACTTACTCATGTTTCAGCATTTCACACCATGATTACCACTTGACCTTTCTTTACATTATGCATTTTTCCAACCTTTTAGTTCTTTTAATGATATGAAAGAACAATAAGTATGAAGCTCATTCAAGCATATAATGGATGGGGATCTTGAGAATCTGACTAGTATGCAATACATGAAAGGTCAGGGAGTCATCTCTGAGCACTTCAGATTTTTTTTATTTTAGTTCAATTGAACAGTTCAATTGTTCTTGAAGTTCCTTCCGTTGACTTGCATCTTCACTTTCAAATTTTGCATTTCATGATATATTTGCCAAAGTTCCATATTTATTGTTCCGAGCCTTCATTCTTCAGCATATTCAATTCATTTTTCTTTAAAAAATACATTATTGTTAGCTTTATTAATCAATTCTATTTTAACCCCAAACTAGATACAACTTAAAAGTACACTTACAAACTAACATATTTTTGTAGGTGTACTATTGTTTCCCAGCAAATAGCTAGTTTCACACAGGATTTCAGAAATGTCTGGATCATTGTGAATGAAAGGGCATGAAGCTTATTAATTTTTGCTTTGATCTGTTCTACTATTTCAAACACTAATAAATTAGGACAGATGAGTTAAAATATTTAGGAAGGCAAGGATCACAGTACCTTAATCACAGGCATATAAAATTAATATATTCATTAATACACACACACACACGTATATAGATATAGATATATAGATATAGATATATATTGTTCACACACTAGCAATGTTATCTAAGCCTTTATAGCCAATTGCCATTATTTTCTGAAAAGGATTGTGGCTTGGTGATTTAAGTTAAGGGATAGAGTTAAGTAGCATGTAAATGGGATAGTGGTGGGATTCAATTTTTTTTACTACCGGGTAGTATGGGCGTGGCTTGGTGGGCATGGCATGGCTTGGTGGATGTGGTTTGGTGGTGTGGAATGGGAAGGATACTGTAAAATCTCTATTCCCTCCCCACTCCAGGGAAGGTTACTGGAAAATCCCCATTACCTCCCAATCAGCTGGGACTCAGGAGGCAGAGAATAGATGGGGCAGGGCCAATCAGAGGTGCTGTTTACTGGTTTTTACAAAATTTCTTCTACCAGTTCTCCAGAACTGCTCTATACCACCTCTGAAATGGGAACTGACTTAATGTCAGACATTTCGTAACTGCTTAAATCAAAAGCAAGTTGCCCCTGAATTTAATAGAATTTTTGGGGGTCAAATTTACAGAGATGAAGGGTTTATAATACAAAACTTTCAGCAAGTGAATTGTTTTTCAGTTTAGATCCGACATTAAGCTGAGATTTTCTGAGTGTTTTTCCTATCACCCTTATGATATATCAGACTGAAAGAGACTCCCTGCCAGAGGTGAGTTGCTCCTGGTTCGGCTGATTTGGCCAAACCGGTAGTGATGATTCAGCCTGAATCATAGAACCAGCAGCAACCCAGGCTGGCCATCACCTGAACCAGTTCCCTGGTATCTTCTGCCATTGCTGGCATGTTTCTGCACATGCACAGAAAAATTTACAGTCAACTGTGCATGCACAAGCAACATGCGGCAAGAGCATGTGGAGCAGTGCACGCGAAGTGTGTGCAAAGTGCACCAGTACCAACCAATACAGGAACCCATCCCTGCTCTCTATTGTACATATAATAGCGAAATATATAGTTGGTTGTTTTGAATTTTTGTAGGTCTGCATACCAAGTCTCATATCGGAGATATCATTCCTGTCATATGTCTTCCTTTTTGTATTCTATCATATTAATTCTTCTCCATTCTTCTTTTCTCTTTGCCAGTGATTCAATTCAGATTATAAATTTAAGGCTGCCAGACTAGATGACAGGGTCATATTAGTTAGTTTCTTGTTCTCAATGAGAACGTGAGGTAGATATCATGTTATTTAAAATTGAATAATATTCCCTACGGGCTAAATTTGAAATCAATAGGACTGAAACTATACAACTGTGGAAAACCCTGTTACTGTACAACATGGGGTCCCCCACCACAGATTGTTCTGATCATTT
This sequence comes from Tropidonophis doriae, assembly GCA_026931265.2. NCBI lineage: Eukaryota > Metazoa > Chordata > Lepidosauria > Squamata > Natricidae > Tropidonophis > Tropidonophis doriae. The sequence continues at coordinate 448 of JAPKID020007024.1, read as the reverse complement.
TAGGAATGTTAGGGGATGCTACTAGCATATTTCCAAATACTTAATTAAGTAATTAGACTCGATTAATGATATGATTAACATGAGCTAATTACCATGCTGGGACAGTTTGCAAAAAGGATACTGTTGTTCATGAGTTTAAGAAGTAGCTCATATATTTTATTTCATCTTTTAGTTTTTCTAAAATATATTTATAGATTGACTTTGAATTGATTATATCTTTCTATATAACTTTAATCTGAAGCTGCTTTAAAAATGTGCTGACTAATTTACACAGATTAATCTACATGTTTTAAACTGGTATAGAAAATATTATAAAACATGCATGCATGCATGCGTGCATGCGTGCATGGGTGCATGCATGCATACATACATACATACATACATACATACATACATACATACATACAAACATACATCCTTCCATACAGTCTCTGTGTGTTAGATAATT
>JAPKID020007023.1:0-10422 GCA_026931265.2 Tropidonophis doriae | reverse complement strand
ATTTTAACTTCCTGTGCACCGCCCTGGGTCCATTTCGATGGAGAAGGGCAGTTCTATAAATTGAAATAAACTTAAACTTAAACCAGCATATTACTGGCTATAACTGTAGATAAGCTAGTTCCAAATAGGACTGTGCAAATCCTCTGTAGGTAGCAATAAGATGGTGAAGTTCTAAGAAGACTAGGACCAGTTTGCTATTGTGATTAAGGCACTGGGCTAGAAAGCAGAAGTCTGTGAATTCTGCCTTAGGCAGGAATTGGTGACCTTAACAGAATTACAGAGTTGGAAGGGACCTTGGAGGTCTTCTAGTCCAACCCCCTGCTTAGGCAAGAAACTCTACAGCACTTCAGAAAATGGTTATCCAATCTCTTCTTTAAAACGCTCAGTGTTGGAACATTCACAACTTCTAGAGGCAAGTTGTTCCACTGATTAATTGTTCTGTTGGGAAATTTCTCCTTAGTTCTAAGTTGCTTCTCTCTTTGATTAGTTTCCAGTGGTGGGATTCAAATAATTTAACAACTGGTTCTCTGCCCTAATGATCTCACCAGTTCACCAAACTGCTCAGAAAGTAACAACCCGTTCTCCCAAAGTGGTACGAACTGGCTGAATCCCACTATTGGTTTCCACCCGTTGTTTCTTATCCTGCCTCCAGGTACTTTGGAGGATAGCTTGACTTCCTCTTCTTTGTGGCAGTCCCTGAGATATTAGAACACCGTTCTCATGTCACCCCAGTCCTTCTTTTCATCAGACCAGACGTATCCTGTTCCAGCAACTGTTCTTTATCTGTTTTAGCCTCCAATCCCCTAATCATCTTTGGGCCAGTTTGGGCCAGTTACTCTCTCTTAGCCCTAGGACAAAGGTAATGGCAAAACACTTCTGAAACTTTGTCAAGAAAAGTGCAAGGAGTAGTCTAGGTATAGATCAAAAGCACACATGCACACAGAGAGAGTACAGGTGCCAGGTGAGTCTCTCCAGGAAGGACAACAAACCTTTATTATTTAACCCATGATATGTTGTCATTTTTCTGCTATCTAAAGAGGTTGAGGAAAATTCCGTTGCATTTGGATGCCACTTAACACTGATGGAGAGGTACCTACAATCTCCCTCGTTTAGCGGCTTTATTTCCTGAACATGCTGCATTTGCCAGTCATTGATGTTTCAGGGCTTTCCGCGAATTAACGAATTGGCAATACTCACAGAAGATATCCACAGTGAGCAGTGGAGACGATGTGCAGCCAAAAGTATTGCATGCTTCACATTTGTAAGATGTCACTGGTCCAAACCTTGCAGGGAAGGTCAACAGCTGTGAACTGCTGTATTTATAATTAGCTACATGGAGATCGGTCTTCCACCAGTTGAACCAGATGGTACTAGAGATACTAGTACTCAGAGAGCAGTTCAAAGTGACAATATCTCCTTCTTTTATGGGGAGATCATTCACAACCAAAACCTGGACATCATTGGGACAATCTGGGGGGGTTGGAAAAAAGCCAACAGGTTAGAGTGGGTGATTTTGTATAGAAAACCAAGCAGCGATAATATTCCAGAACATAATGTATATTCCCCAAAATGCAGTCCTGTTAAAATATTCATGACTGGGAGAGAAATGGGAACAAGGTTAGCCAATGAATAGGACCGTGATGGCGAACGGAGCCATATCTGATGGCATGTAAGGCATTGTCCTATGTCAGCTCCAGCACACATGTGCATGCTCGCCAGCTGATTTTTGGGTTTCCGGAGGGTGAGGGAGCCCATTTTCACCCTCCCCTGGCTTTAGGAAAGGCTCCAGAGCCTGTGGATAGGAAAAATGAACTACCGGGCCCACTGGAAGTTGGAAAACAGGACGTTTCCAGGTTCCAGAGAGCTTCCAGGGGTTGGAGAGGCCATTTTCACCCTCCCCAGGCTCCAAGAAAGCCATGTGCAGGGGCAGCAGAGCAGTCATGTGTGCTATGGTAGGTGGGCACAACAGGGAGGGGGCATTTAATTACAGGTGTGGGCATGCAGGTGCGGCTTTTGGCACTCAAGGGGAAAAAGGTTCGCCATCACAGGAATAGGCATAGCAACTAAGTCAGCCAATGAGAGCTTAAAGAGATCTGAGTCTGTGCAGGGAATTGAAACAGAAACTTAAATAAGAACTCTGGGCATGGCTTAGCTGTATTAAGCAGTCTGTTGCTCTGCGGAGTAAACAAGCAGCCTGTCTGGGCTTGTCTGCTGAAATGAAACTAACTGCTTATCTGTAACTCTCCTGCCTTGTGTTTACTTGGAAGAACCACCTGCTGGTGTTGTACATTTATTCATCTATTCTTATGTACATAAAGAAGTTAATGAATCCAGCTGAATCAATTATCTGTCTGCGCTTTCTGGATTTGAATTGATACAACAAACTCTGTCAAGTCATTCTGTAATTTTTTTTAATGCCCCTGAAAGAGATCATGTCAAATGGTATCTCAGCCGCACGTATGTGTGTGACGTTTGTGCTGATAAATAAATAAAGGGAGACTAGTATAGATCTATGTCAAGCTATTTAACTCTCATCAACTAGCCATAACCTTACTGGGATTTGAACCTGGGAAGGTTCAAAGGTTCTCCTCCTTGATCAGCTGAGCCAGGGGAATAAGTATATATTGTGTCACAACACCCTGGTAAGCCCCAAATATGGGAGGGAGTAGAACTGCTTCCCTTTTCAGTCTTTTGGCTCACCCTAGGAGCCATCCAGGCAGAAAGCTATTTTTTCGTTGCCTTTGTTATATTTGTGTTACATTTGTGCTGATGTGTGTGTGTGTATGTGTGTGATACATTTTTGTGTTGATAAATAAATAAAGGGAGACAATGCACTGAAATCTGGTTTTAATAGACTAATCTGGGGAAGGAAAGGATCATTATTTACATATCTTCATTAAATGGGAAAGTGTGTCACTCTGGTGATTTGCTTCATTTGCATAATGGCATAATTATGCAAATGAAGGAAGCAACATCAAAATGTGGCAGGGTATGATGATGTTCTTACTCAAATGATTCAAATTATGTAATTATATAATGACACAAATGGATGTCAGCTTTTTACAATAATTTTATTAAAAATTACAATTAAAATGTACAAACTAATATAAACTAAAAAATAGAAAGTGCAGAAAACATAATGCAAATAAAAACTGAGAAGAAAGAATACAGTAAACATACATATACACACTTTGTCTTTCTTCTCAAGTATAAATTATTTTAGTAATTTATCTCTTTCTTTTAAAATACAATGAATGATCTCTTCTTTCCACATCTCATTTCTTACCAAAAAATCAATCTTTACAGCTTCATCATTCAATCCTGATAAACAAAAAGTCCATTATGTTTTGGCTAAAGGTAACAACATAACTATTTTTATGAAATAAAACAACTTTATCTTCATTTGTCTTACTTTCAACAATTTTAATCTCTATTCTCCTCAACTAATATCCTAGAAACAGAACCCACTGGCTTGAAGTTCCTCATGAAAGAGACAATTGTTTGGAGCACTTGTGGATGATCTCAAGTTCTCTTCTTGTCTAGGAAGGAATTCAGAAGAGCTGGCCTAAAGTGGTTAAAACATGACCTAAAAATGGCACCATTTTCAGTTCATTATTTCTTCCCTGAAAGTCTGAGATTTGGTATAGTTGGATCACGTTTAACTATGTACATTATGCATTTCCTTACCAAATTCAAAGCAGGATATAGTAGAAAATTTCATTCATAGAAAGCAGGTATGTTTGTTGTGAGAATAAGTATTGCTAATTTTATTTTGCAATATATGTATATGGATGCAGCAGATAAGTCAAAATGACTAGTCCTTTGCCTCCTTATTGAAAGGTTGCAGGGCTGCAGTAATGGCTGCCATGTTGCCCCCATCCCTCACCCCCACCCTAAACAATAATGATCAGAGCTATATATGCGTTTATTTCTGTTCTAAATACAGTTGAAATTCTTTTTGCTAAAACAGCATTTTCAAGCCTGAGCAACTTCCTGGTGCATAGAAAAATTAAAGTAAAATGAGGCCATGATGTCTGGGAATTCTAGTAGTTGTTCAGGTTCAGAAATACTGTCATAACTTAATCATAGTACTAACTTTATTATCAATTCTGACCATAGATGAACAAGAATTTCTGTTGCCTTGGCAATTCAGTCACCTTTCTCTACTGGATTTCTTTCAGTTGACTAGATATATTACAGCCAAAGAAGCCTTGCTGTCTTAAAATATATGATCTAAGTCCTACATAAGTGTCTCACGGAGTTTAAAAGAGTACCATCCTAACCATGAACAAAGTGGTGATTTAATCCAAGCTTCTTACACAAGAGAAGGTTCAGGACTATAGCTCACTGAATCACATCGGGATCTATGTACATGAAAAGGATTGTTTTATAGCGTCATCTCAGAAACCAGGTTGTTTAACTATAGTGGAAATAAAAGTCATTTTTTGAAAGAAATCATAAACAACCACAATAAAAGATCAAGACTGCTGTGCCAGGTTCCTCCCTAGGGTTCTTTCTACAGCACCCTAGCCAGTCTTTCCAGGAACTGTCCCATAAGAATTTTCTTCTTTTAGTACAAAGCAAAGGGTTAACTTATCAAATACTGCATATTATTACAGCTGCGAGAATGGTTTATGCCCAACATTGGAAATGTGAGAATATGGCCCCAGAATAGGAAACAATAAAGAAAGTACTAGATTGTGCAGAATGTGATAGGTTGACAATGGAATTAAAAAGTAAGGAAGAGATAGAAGACTATGAGATTTGGAGCAGATTTTATCAATGGTTGGATTTGAGGAAAGGAAGTCGAAGTAGAGTAGAACTATGAGGTACAGATCAAAATATGATGTAATATGTGTAAAAAAAGAGGTCTTATATGTGTAATAATGAGTAATGTATGTTAAGCACCAATATATACATGTTATATTTTAATTTTGTATGGCGGAGATAATGCCAGGACAGTTGCATCATGTACAAATTTGTCCTCCTTTTTGTTGTTTTCTTGCTTTTTAACCAATAAACAATTTTTTAAAAAAAATAATTTTCTTCTTTCAGCAACCTCTCTTAAGACCCAATCTTACAATTCCATGTACAGCTTGTATTATACTGTTGGATTAATTTTAAAAAAATACACATTATTGATTCAGGAGACCATAGCAGTTGAGATGCATCTAACCATGCATGGATAGAAGCTGACAGAAGCGATATCTTTTCAAAAATAACGCAGCTACATAATTTGCATCCTTTGCTTCACGGTTTCACTACACAAATAACATATATATCAGCATGAAAAAGTGATCCCACTGTATGTGGAGTTTGAGACAGTAGAGGGTATTAAACCAAGGTGTCATTGCATATTTAAAAATCATGCAGGTATGTTTTAAACAAATGTGGCATTGTTCTTCTCTTTTACTGGAGGGAATATCTGTTCTTTAGGGCACCAGCTGCATTATAATAGTTTAGCATAAAAAGTGTGTGTGTTTGTCCCTCTATGTGTATTTCATTAAAGCTATTATTTTTATTCATGTCCAACGCTATAGAATTTCAGTTGGTAATTTAATGATATAATTTTCAGCTTTTAAATAGATAATGCACTTCTAGGATTTCATTATTTTGACCATAGATCTATTTAGAGAATATGCTGTTGACCCTTTCTTTTATGTCATTTATAAATTTCTATTGTTCAATCCTATCATTTCAGTTCACATCCACTAGAAAGTTTAATGCAATGCCAACTTAATTTCCAATTGACTTTATTCCAAACAGCCAATTTGAGATGAGACTGTCAGAGGTAACTATTATGCATATTTAATATCCCACTAAGATAGTCTGTTGGCCAAAATATATGTGGCATGATCTAAATGAAATCTTGTTGTTTTCAGGAGCACTGGGTAACATTCCTATCATATATGCTTTGTGACTCTGAAAGTGGTTACTATATGAGATTGCTTCATGCTGCTTCATTAGAGCTCTCTTTTCTGTATTGGTTCTAATATTTCCTCTCTTACTTTGCAGCTGAAATACATATCGTCAGTCACTGTTTCCTACTGTATAATAATAGTCATGTCTGAACTGACTACAAAATTTGAGACAGTAGTCACTTGAAACCGGCCTAGAGAAGTTTGGAAAACATGATAAAACATGAGTGAGTGAGTAAGCAAGCAGTGTAGAAGTCTATAGCTTCTAGATATCTAGAAATTATTCTTTTGCTGGCTGAAGAAAAAAAGAATATGTCACAGCAGAGATTTTCTATCCATTTTCTTATTAATGATAACTGTCAATCATATGAAGAAAACAAAATTAAATTCATGTTAGAATACAAATTTGTCAACATTTCCCAGTAGATAAATCAAATTGTTTTTCTACCTTTTATTATCTACCTTTTAGACCTGAAGGCATTTATTTTGGTCTGAAGAATAGATTACTACAGTATGCTCCCAGTATTGCCCTAATTTTGGGAACTTTGTCCTTCTTCAGGAAACAGATAATAGTGTAGTATATCAGAGCATATGAATTGAAAGATCCAATCTAAATTTTTTAGTTTAATTGCAAAATTCTATTTGGTAAAAAAGGACATGTGTGTTTCCATTAAATTTTCCAACTAACTTGAAGGCACTCAGTTTGAATGAATGATTTATTGACTCAGTTTTGAATCATAATTTAGAATTTAATATACAATGCCCCTCCTCCCAGCTATGGCCAACTGAAGGAAATGGACATTTTAGTTTAGTATTTATATAAGAATGTCAGAATGGAGAAAAATAATACTACCAAGTAGTCCAAGATAAAATCTCCATAGAGGCTACACATCAATTTGCCAATTGCTGAACCTGATTCAATCTTCATTACCATTTCTTCCAGGAAGACATTGCTAAGGGAGAACTTTATCCAATGTCTTTGATTTATATTCCCTAACAAAAGAACTGTAATCAAATAGGGTCAGAGAGCCTCCTTGACATTTGTGGAGTTGCTTTCAACAAAGAGGCTGCTGTGATGAGCATGACCATTCATTAGAAGGCAAAATTATGATTTTGCTGCCTTTCTCCTCCTCTAGTCTTAAGGTTCCTGGCTTATTTCCTTTCTTTCTCCTTTCTCCCTCATTCCTTCCCAGGTGGGTACATTTCATGTTTTTGTGTGTTTGTTTGTGTGTCTAAAGGGATTTAAAGATGACTGTAAATAGGAAAGAAATCAACAAACTATTAACGCAGTGAGAGGTGGGTTCGTAAAAGATGGCACAATCCTGAAAAATAAGGAAAGTAAGAAATAAACTCAAAATTACCCTAGCTTAATTTTCTTTTGTCTAAGATGAGGCAGAGAGAATCTTGGACAGTTTTGTTGCTCGTACATTCGAAATATAGTAGGAGGCTGCAGCAACCTCCTTATTATTTCTATTTTATGATAAAAGCTATCTTTCTATTTTTTGAAGGTTTCTGGAAAAAAATGTTAGGTGGGCAGAGTCTGGTATTAAATTAAGAGAGCAGGATCTAAAGACATCATGTTTCTTAGCTTTAAACAACTTTAAAGCTGTTTAAAAAGGGCTTTAGAGATGGTGGTAACTTAATAATAGTATGGGATGACAAAACTGGGATTGTTTAAAATAGTCTAATGTTTGGCAGTTACTTTTAAAAGTGTTATGGCCTTTGCAAATCTACTGTCTTGTTAATTTTTCACCAGTTTTCCCCCTGTGCTCCTATTTAGATTTAGGAAATCAACATCTCCAGATGCATGCAAAAATAAAGCAAAATCTGTTTTGTCTGTAAGCAATAGTTACAGTGTATAATTTGTATAATTTACAAAGAGAAATTATCAGTAGATTTAATCAGTGACACCATCAAAGTAAACAATAAAAACCCACATGGGGTAGAGATGACCAGTTTAGAAATCTGGTTGTGACAAATTTGAAGAATTTGTCTCATCGGAAACACTTATGGGATTCTATTCTATTACACAGGCCAAAGTATTTTCATGGTGGTCTATAGCAATAGCACTTAAACTTATATACTATTTCACAGTGCTTTTACAGCCCTCTCTAAGCGGTACAGAGCCAGCATATTGCCCCCAACAATTCGTGTCCTCATTTTACCGAACTTGGAAGGATGAAAGGCTGAGTCAACCTTCAGCCTGGTGAGATTAGATCTGCCAAATTGCAGGCATCGAGCAGTCAGCAGAAGTAACTTGCAGTACTGCATTCTAACCACTGTGCCACCGTGACATTATAATTAAACCAAGACTGGCCTGCTTGCATTCTTGGATCTAACTCATAGAATCGAACTGACTAGAAATGGATGAATAACGTAAAGTGGTGGATCCCAATACTTCTTCTGAAGATGATGATAATGAGTGGGAAGAGAGGTATTCATCCAAGGACAAGGAAATACCCCCTTGAACTGTATATATTTACATAAAAAGTAAATATATGCTTTTGAAGTCAGAGTGCGATCATTTCCCTACAATCCTTACAATTATGGAGATTCTCAGTCATCTGGGTCATGATTGTTCCAAAGGTACTTTTTCAAGAGGCAATTGGACTTTCCCATTGTTCTTTGAAGACATTTTGCTGAAGAAACCTCTAGAATGAGAAGCAAAACATTTTCAAAGAAAACAAAGTCCACTTGCCTCTTGAAAAAGCACCTTTGGGGTTTCCCTACAATCAAAATGTTGGTGTAAACACATTCTAAAGTGCATTTAATTACATGACTGGTCTTGTAGAGAATTATAGGATGTGAATTCTCTGTTTCAAGAAGCTGGAACACACAGGTCAAGGCATAGCTCATAAGAGTAAATTTCCCTAAAAATACAGCAGTAGTGTCCAACCTAGATCTGGAGTGGCAGATTGGCCTGATAGATATTTCAAAATTTGCTAAGAAAACAATGTGAAAATGCTCATCTTATTGTTGATAAATATGATCAATCTATGCACATTAGAGTAGCCATTAGTTTGATATAAACATGTCTGTCTTCAAAATACTTGCTTTCTAAGCTATCTTAATTCAGAGACCGAAAAATATAAATCAGATCCTTTAGAGTGATGTCAACTAGAAATAAAAATCAATTAGATACTCACCAGGGGTTTTTTCAGGGACCAGGAGGGAACGGCTGTTCACTATTTCAGAGTCTGTCTGTTAAGAGTTATATGATACTGCCTTTATTTCCCTCTGTTCTTCATTAGTTTCACCAGTATTGCAACACCAATTATGTCAACCAAATCAGACTGGCCGTAGGATTTTTTTTTTTTTATCAAACTCCAACAGATTGTGTTGCAATTTTTCAGTAGCATTCAATTGTTCCACAGAGGCTGTACTTTGGCAGTTCCTGGAGAATTTGGCCTCCTCATCAACACAAAGAAGACTGAAGTGATGCATCAGCCAGCTCTGAAAGCCCAACACCAAAACCCCACCATCACAGTGAAGGGACAAACCTGCAAACAGTGGACCAATTTACATACCTTGGCAGCACTCCTGTGGAGTGACAATTGACATCTAAGTCAACTGCAGCATTGTAAAGGCAAGTTCTGCATTTGGCGGACTATTGACTAATGTGTGAGAGTGCCATGGAATAAGCCTTGCTACAAAGCTCAAAGTCTACTGAGCAGTAGTGCTAACTACACTAATGTACGTCAGTGAGTCTTGGACTGTATACATGAGGCATGCTAGGCAATTGAACCACTTCCACATGACCTGCTTCCACAAACTTCTGAGGATCTGATGACAAGACAAGGTGCCAGACACAGGAGTCCTCTCCAGAGCAGGCCTGCCATCAGTTCAAAGCCCAGACATGCTGGGCAGGCCATGTTGTAAGGATGCCAGACTACCGCATCCCCAAACAGCTCCTCTATGGAGAGTTATATCAAGGAAAGTGATCACACAGGAGACAAAGAAAGCATTACAAAGACATGTTAAAAGCCTCTTTCAAGTCCCTGGATATTGACACCACGTCCTGGGAAACCCTGGCACAAGATTGATCGATATGGTGCATACTGATCCACCAAGGCTGCCAGACATTTGAAGACAGAAGAACAACCATAGCACAAGAGAAGTGAGCACTTCGCAAAGCCAGAGCTGCAAATGCTGCAACAATGGTGCCTACACATCTGCCCAACAGGCGGCAGAAAATTTTGTGCTCATTAACACCTTACCAGCCACTTGCGGACACACCATGGACAGCCCACAACCTGTTAGATGTCAAGGTCCTCTTTGAACACAATGGACAAACATCTTCAGAGATTGTATCTTGGCAGTTCCTGAAGAATCTTGAGTTGCTCCAGCTCTTGGAAACCTCCAGCGAAGCAATGTTGGTAGAATTTTAGTTTTTATTTGGTTGTCATCTTCAAAATGTAGGCCTCTGTTGTTCAAAAGCACATAGGACTTTCAAAAGTCAGAATGACTTTCCACATTTACCAGGGTATATAACCAATGGCCCTTT
>JAPKID020007022.1:0-10422 GCA_026931265.2 Tropidonophis doriae | reverse complement strand
GAAAGAAAGAAAGAAAGAAAGAAAGAAAGAAAGAAAGAAAGAAAGAAAGAAAGAAAGAAAGAAAGAAAGAAAGGTTGGCAGTTTGAATCCCCAGCGCCACATAATGGAGTGAGGTCTTATTACTTGTCCCAGCTTCTGCCAACTTAGCAGTTCGAAAGCAGGTAAAAAATGCAAGTAGAAAAATAGGAACCACCTTTGGTGGGAAGGGAGCAGCATTCCATGCGCTTTCGGCGTTGAGTCATGCCATCCACGTGACCATGGAGACGTCTTCGGGCAGCGCTGGCTCTTTGGCTTTGAAATGGAGATGAGCACTGCCCCCTAGAGTCGGCAACGACTAGCGCATATGTGCGAGGGGAACCTTTACCTGAAGGAAAGGGTTGGCTCTCAAAGATCTAGGTAGGCAAATGAAGATAAACAGTTGTGCCACCCTGATTGTTCCTTCATTCTTGTTGGCAAGAAGCTTTTGAACCTACTTCAAAGTCTTTGTCTTTCCTGCAGATTTTGAGTAGGAGTTGAATCCGGTTGGTGCAATTAAATCAAGATTGGGGTGGCTCCTAGGAGTGCCCAGGTCCCGTCATTAATTCGTTGCCAACTTGAGGGTTTCTTCTCTGGAATTCCTTGGTTGGTGCCCTCACCCATCTGCCACCACCAACCAGGAAAAGGCGGTTCCTGCTGCACAATCTTAGCAACCTGGTCTGTTGTTGGCCAGGAGTTAGGAAAGTTATGGAAGTGCTTTGGCTTATTCCTAAAACATCCTTCCCTTAGTGCTTCCAATTCCAGCAGGAATGGAAGAGGGGCGTCCATAAATTGCTGACCTTCATTTTGTCCCCACCATGGCTCTATAAGGTAGGTTGGGCTGAGAGTTAGTGCATTGATTGAGGTTACCTGACTGGTACTGAAATGTCTACCAGGAAACAGCCAAGCTCAGGGAACACCAAGGACCCCACAGTGATTGTCGTCCTCCTCCTCTTCCTCCTCCCTCCCTCCTGAAAACCCACTCCCTTCTAGCACTGATGATTTTACCTAGTTGGGTCATGAAACGTCTACAAGGAAACAACCAAGCTCAGGGAACACCAAGGATCACACAGTCCTCCTCCAGACAAACCCCACTCCCTTCCTTCAAGCCCTGATGCTATTACCTAGTTGGATAGTGAAACATCGACAAGAAAGCCCCCAAACTCAGAACTCCAGGGACCCCGCGGCTAATCCACGGTCCAGTTTGGCCACTCGGTGCCAAAAAGGTTCACCATCCCCAGTGTAGGCAAACCACGGAGGAGAAATGTGTCTGAACTCAGCTAACCGTGGCTTGATTGTCAATTCATAGTTAAATAAACCCTGGCTTAGCTCGGCAAATCAATCCAGCTACCCTTTCTGGATAAGGATAAACCTCAGTAACCTCATGTTCAATTTAACCCTACTTCTACATCCATTTTCCATTCAACTGTCTGATTTTTGCACACGGCTAATCGTTTAATCACAAGGTAACCAAGTTATTTGTCCCCCATGCATCGTAGCTTAGGGCAAAGCCCAATCTAACGGAGTGGCTTGTCTTGTTTTTTTAGGCGGTCGTGTGAAAACGTGGAAAAGGAGATGGTTTATACTGACTGATAACTGCCTCTATTATTTTGAATACACAACGGTGAGTGCGGTTTGCAGGTGTCAATAAATATCGCCCCTTCTTCCACATCCAAGCTGTTTCAACAGGTTGTCTGGATTTTCCTTTTTTCCCCACCCCTAGGACAAAGAACCCAGGGGAATCATTCCATTGGAGAACCTCAGCATCAAGGAAGTTGAGGATCCAAGAAAGCCAGTAAGATCTCCCTCCTTCTTCAAAAGATCCTTTTTACTCCCAGAAGGATTTTTCTTGATTTCCTTTAAAATCAGTCCTCATCCTTAGCAAGAGGCTCCTATGGATGAATCGGCTGGTTTCTGAACCTTCGACGTGGTGGTAAAACTCTTGTTCTGGAAATGCATCTCAGTTGCTTGGCATTGTGGACATCTGCTAGAATGAAATAGAAAAGGGGTGATGCACAATTGGGAGAGGACAGATGGGAAGGGATGTTATTTGGGCAAGTTGAGATAGTGGACATGACCACATGAATGAGACCTGGATCTTCTTTATAAGCAAGGAACTTCAATCATCTCTGTCTCATCTACCTTTATCCATCCATCCATCCATCCATCCATCCATCCATCCATCCATCCATCCACCTACCATCTATCTACTGTACTTCTCTCTCCATCTCATCTATCTTACCATCTATCTGCTATCTATATCTCTTTATCTATCTTCTATCATCTATCTGCTTATCTATCTCAATTTTTCTCTATTTATCTGTCTGTCATATTCTATCATCTTTCTCATCTATCATCTATCTTTCTATCATCTATCTATAGCTAGTTTTTTCTCTCTCTCTCTCAACTATCTATCTACCTACCTACCTACTATCTACCTACCTACCTATCATCCATCCATCCATCTCTTAATCTTCTCTTGTATTCATTTATAGACCAGTAGACCTTCAATCATGTGGTTGAGGTATCCTCTTGACTTCCTTGAGCTATTCCCAACCCTACTCTTTACCTTTAAAAAAAAATTAAGCACTCCAGATCTGAAAACATTACAATCACCACATCATATGAGTGAAACCAATATATTGATTTCTGCATCTTCCTAGTTTGTATCTGCTTTTTTATTATCAGGTCATCATTTAGTCTTGCTGGCTATCTTAGGGATCATGGGTTTGAAGGGTAAACCACTTATTATATTGCAAGGGTAAAACAGGTTGGAGAAATGCCTGTCTTGTATAAACCAGAATGACATTTATTAAGGTGAAAGGTACCAACCGTGGTCGAAGAAAGCTCTGGTTGAATGTTGGCTTCTGCAGCAGAGCAACTCTTGCCAAACGGAGGTTAACGTGTCAATGTTGGCCTGTGGTTTGCTCCCTAGAATTGCTTTGAGCTGTACAATCCCAGCCACAAAGGACAAGTGATCAAAGCTTGCAAGACGGAAGCTGACGGCCGGGTGGTGGAGGGCAACCATGTGGTGTACAGGATATCGGCTCCCACGCCCGAAGAAAAGGAAGAGTGGATTAAATCCATCAAGTGAGGACTTCATTCATGGGAAGACGAGGGGCACAAGGCCAGCTGGGAAGTGGTGGGGTGGTGGTCTAGAGCCCTGACAGCAAACCTATGGCACATGTGCCAGAGGTGGCATGCAGAGCCCTCTCTGTGGGCACATGCTGGTCTTTGCAGGCGCCAGAGCGCTGGAAAACAGCCTGAAAAACAGCGAAAACCCAGCTATTTTTTGGACCATTTTCAGACAGTTTTCAGGCTGTTTTTAGGGCTGTTTTCAGACAGTTTTCAGGCTGTTTTGGGCCATTTTCAGACAGTTTTCAGGCTGTTTTTAGGACTGTTTTCAGGCTGCTTTTAGGGCTGTTTTCAGACTGTTTTCAGACTGTTTTTCAGGCCATTTTCAGGCTGTTTTTAGGGCTGTTTTCAAACATTTTTCAGGCTGTTTTTACGGCTGTTTTCAGACTTTTTCAGGCTATTTTCAGGCTGTTTTGGGCCCTTTTTAGGCTGTTTTCAGGCTGTTTGGGGCCATTTTCAGATCACTTTTCAGTCCTTTTTCCGGGCAGTTTTCAGCCTTTTTCAGACTGTTTTTCAGGCCGTTTATCATGCATGCGCACTGGCCAGCTGTTTTTGGGATTTCCAGCGCTCCAGCATCCACATGCATCCATGCTCCAGTTTGAGCACTCGGTGCCAAAGATGTTTACCATCTAGAGGTGGAGATCTCACCTCACAATCAGAAGGCTAGGAGTTCGATCCCAGGTAGAAGCAGATATTTCTCTCTCTGGGCATAAGGAGAATATATCTGCTGAACAAAACTCCGCATTGGCGACCAGAGAGATGATAGAATATAGAAAGACAGATAGACGGATAGACAGATAGAGATAGATAGATAAATAAGCAGATAGATGACAGTAGGTAGGTAAGATAGATAGAAAATAGATGTATAGATATAGATTGCTATGGTCCAGCAGTATGTTTCAACCTTGGCAATTTTAGGATGGGTGGACTTCGACTCCCAGAATTCCCCAGTCCACACATTTTAAAACTTGTCGAAGTCGAAAACCTAAGCCTAATTATTTATTATTGTTTTCTTTCGTTTTAGGGCCAGCATCAGCAAGGACCCTTTTTATGACATGCTGGCCACTCGGAAGAGACGGATTGCTAACAAGAAGTAACGCTGAGGACGGATTCTCGTCATCTCGTGTCCAGTGCCAAGGAAACCTGTTTCATCCCAACAAACTTGTGTCTTTGCTGTCCTTTCGGGAGTGTGGTGGAACCACAACTGAGCTGGACATCTCCCGCTTCTCTTTTACTTGTTGGGGATTGTGTGATTCATCGCAGTGTCCTGTCCTTCCTGCTAGACGGAGATCTTTTCCTCTGTGTCTTTAAGAGCTTACATCCAGAGCTTACATCCAGACTGTTGTGCGTATCGTCGAGCCCCACCGATGTGGTTTTGTGTGTGATCACATTTCTCTCTCTGCAAAAAGCTCTCCAGGAAGTTGCTTTCCTCCCCCAACTGGTATTTCCCACCCAGTTTGTTCCTCTTGGGTTTTTAAGCGCCATATTGTCTTCTCCAAGAGGTTCTCGTCCCACTTCCAGAAAACTAGAATTGAAGGGATCTGCGATCTTTGCTTTAAAAACAAAAAAAGATAGCTGTTTGATGGCCGGTGAGGAGGAAAATGACACCCTGAGCATCTCACCATTGCTGTGGACGTTGTGTCCCTCGTTCACATGTCCACCTAAGAGAGGAAGAACGTGTGTTGTGGCGCTCGAGTAACTGTCGGTGTTATGAATCCACCTCCGATGAGCGTAAAGCCGCCGATGAAAAAGGAGAGATCTGTTTTGGACATAACGTCTTGAAATTCAAGGACTACAGGCCCATCTATCCATCCCTCTGTTTAGAAGACGTAAAACTGAGGGATTCCTTAAAGGAAAACAGGAGTTTTGCCATTTTTTGTAAGAAAAAAAAAAATCCAACGGATTGGAAATCTCCGAACTACTCAAAATTTTCGCTACCGGTTCTCCAGAACCTGCCCGAACCGCCTGAATTTCACCCGCGAGTTAAAAGTTCACACATCTTAAAAGATGCCCATGTTGAGAAATACAGTTTTAAAGTTATTGATGTTCCTGGTTTCATCGCATCTCTCCCCTCGCCGAGAAGATGCGCGAAATGCTGTTTCCCCTGGCGCCATCTTTGCGGCCAACAGAACATGGAAGGACCATTGCCGCTGGCTGGTTTCCTGCTGCCCTCTAGTGGTCGCCCAGAGAGCCACTATTCTGCCTTCTTTGCCTTGCGTCCGTTATCCTAATAACGGTGGGGGCTTTGTAGTTTGGGATTTTGGGGGGAGGGTGTCTTCAAAGGGGTTTTGGAGAATTTAATAGCACTTTAAGTTCAGCTGGCCTGACAGGTGTGAAACTAAACAGGGGATTTGGGCTGGGAAGCTCAATTGAAGATTTCGGGGTGGGTCGCTGAAATTTGGTGGTACTAAATTGGGAAAAAAATCCACCACATTTAACATTCAGAGATTTTGCAAGAGTTCATACTTTTGAAGAAAAAAAAAAGATACGTTTGCCAAGATACGGCCTATATTTCTAGGTATGCTTGCTGGGAAAAAAAAGGCTTGACAGACAGATGGAGGCTTAATGCTGGCTTCCGACTAGCCATGGTTCACGAAGCGAGGGCGCTCCTCCGTGGCGCAATCCTCCACGATTCAGTGGCCCCCAGAAAACGAGGCCCTGATTGAGCGGGATACAGCCATTCCGCTGAGCCAATGGCGACTTTTTAAAGAGGCGTGGACTTCAACTCCCAGAATTCCCTAGCCAGCATGGCAGGCCGGCTGAGGAATTCTGGGAATTGAAGTCCACAAGTCTTTTTTTTTTTTTTAAGTAGGTACGGTTTTAGAATGCTATTCTAAAACTGCCTGAAATGTTGACTTTGCGTGCTTGGGGTATCATCCTGGCCTATTGGGTTTTTTGTCAACCAGTCATGCCCTCGTACCGTTTGCGACACACAGGTTGTTGTTTTTGAAACTGTTTTAGCAGCAGCGGGAGAAGAGCACCCAAGAGGATTAGGGGACTGGAGACTAAAACATATGAAGAGCAGTTGCAGGAACTGGGTAGGTCTCGTTTAATGAAAGAAGGACCAGGGGAGACAGGATAGCAGTCTTCCAATATCTCAGGGGTTGCCCCAAAGAAGAGGGAGTCCAGCTATTCTCCAAAGAACCAGAAGGCAGGACAAGAAGCCATGGGTGGAAACTAATCAAGGAGAGAAGCAACTTAGAACTGAGGAGAAACTTCCCAAGTTAGAACAATGAATTAGTGGAACAGAAGTTGCCTCCAGAAGTTGTGAATGCCCCAACACTGCAAGTCTTCAAGAAGATGTTGGATAGCCATTTGTCTGAAACAGTATAGGGATTCCTGCCTAGGCAGGGGGTTGGACTAGAAGACCTCCAAGGTCCCTTCCAACTCTGCTACTGGATTGTATTGTATAAAATGCTGGAACTTGCTATGGGAGGAAATTGACATGTTGAATTAGAAAAAAAGACAATATGTTCTGCTGCTGACTGGAAACAATTTATGGACTTTTGATATAAAACAGGAAAGAATGAACTTATGGTTATGGTTTGATGAATAGAGAGGATAGGTCAGTGATCTTTTTTCCCTTGGGTGCCAAAAGTACGCATGTGTGGATGACAGCGTGCGTGGTGACACCCATAATCCAATGCACCCCACGAGCCCCACCCCCTGCGCATGCGCACGTGACCTCCCAATCTCCCTTTTGGTGCCAGCAGGCTTCCCTGCCAATTTTGGGCATGTTCTGGCCGCAGTTATAACGTCTTTCTTCTTTTGACAGTCCTTTTCCTGGCCGTCTTCCTCTAAAAACTGGGGAGGGTCCGTAGAGTTCCAACTTCAGAATGAAACAGTCATAAGTCGAGGTCTACCCGTATGATTTCCTTTTCTCACATGACTCCACAAACAGCACCTGTGAACCGATTGTGGTGTTCTTCTTTTGGAAAACTTCACTTTTTCTTCTTTATTTCTGGGAATTTAGATTTTGAACTATTTTTTAGGGGGGGAAGGAAGCCTGTTGGGTGGGAGGCATTGAAAAGAGAATGAAGATATTGATAGCACCTGGCTTTTAATTACAGGCAGAATTTGCTGGTTGAAGGCCATAATAAAATTGATTGATTGATTGGGTTATGACCCACTAGCAATGAAGCTTGAATAAAAGCGTGCATCTAAAATTGGAAGGACTGGGGACCAATCACAATTCCTAAGAGAAGACCTTTGCAAGGTACCTTCAGAAGGGCCTCTGCTGTGGAACTTCACATCTGAGCAACTTTGCAATGAGACGTAGTCCCTCAGGGAGACAGCCTTAGGTAACTGAGGACTTTTAAGGTCACAGTGGAAATCTTGAGTGATAGGATTCCAAAATTGAAAGACAGCAGCGCTCACTGTGCAGTTTAAATGAAAGTCTTTTCCAACAAATAGACATCTTGTCTTCTGGCTGAATGTAGAATGTCAACAGAAGAAGACTTCCGCCACTCTGTATAACTCTGGGTAACCACGATCAAACTAATGCTATTGTTAGGAATTCCAGAATACCACCGTGGGTTGGTGCAAACCATTTCATATATAACTGCTAGGTTCTTGAATCTATACACTGGTTTGTTTCTGGATGCACTTGAGATATCCACTTGAAGTGAAATACAGCCTTTATTCATAGCGACTGAATTTAAAAGAATCAACTGAAGAGAAAAAGTTATAGAATCCAAAGCTAAACGTCTATGGAGATTCTTTGTCAGCCAGGTCATGGTTGAGAGGTTTCACTTCTCATCCAAGAAGCTTCTTCAGCAGAACTGAAGAAACTTCTTGGATGAGAAGCAAAACGTCTTCAAGGAAAAACAAAGAAAATCCAGTTGCCTTCTGAAAAAAGCACCCTTAGGACTCCAAGACTATTTTTAAGACATAGAACTGTGCAGTCTGGAATCTGTGAAGCCCGTTGTCCTATCACAGACTGAAGTTGCCAGCCAAAAAAATGGACTGAACTGGTTCCCGGGGAGTAGATCTCTCCCATCCCCCTAAATCATTCCTCCTATGCTTTTTCTTGCAGACTTGTGCAAAGACACCGAACTCCACCACTTCTGAAGCCTCAGCTCCTGTCATCCCCGGGAAACTTAAATTGGCATCAGTCAATGGAGATACGGTAAGACACTTGATGGAAAGACAAAGGGAAATTCAGTTGACAATTGAAAGCCGAGCTGCAGAACCTGTTAATATCATCTCAGGGTCAGAGGTGGCATTCAGCCGATTCTAACCAGTTCTAATGAACTGGTAGGGGAAATTTTGAGTGCTTTGGAGAACTGGCAAATATCACCTCTGGCTGGCCACGCCCTCATCTATTCCCTGCCTCCTGAGTCCCAGCTGATTGGCTGTGTCTTCTTTTGCCCTGCACAGGAGATCGGGGCTGGAAAGCAGTTTAGTGGGGTGGGGAGGGAATGGGGATTTTGCAGGAACCTTCCCCCTGCCACGCCCACCCAGCCACGCCCACAGAACTGGCAGTAAACGTTTTTGAATCCCACCACTGCTCAAAGATTAAAGGGGCAAGAGAGAAAAAGAGATTAAATGATCTGCTACATCCCTCCATGTCAGATTTAAATGGGCTCTTTTACCCTTTTACCCTGGACGTTTAATTATACACCCTGGTTTTAGGTTAGAGGTGGACAAAGATGTCCACCTGATTTCCCTCAAGCTGGCACATTTAGGGCAGTGTTTCCATAAGATAAGAAAACATTTATAGCAATAGCCTTGGTCTTATAGAATGCTTTACAGTGCTTTACAGCCTTCTATAAATGGTTTACAGAGTCAGCCTCTTTCCCCCAACAATCTGGGTCCTCTGGGAATTTAGATCTTGGACTATTTTTTAGGGGGGGAAGGAAGCCCCATTTTATCCACCTCGGAAGGACGGAAGGCTGAGTCAACCTTGAGCCCCATCATGATCAAACTCCTGGAGTGAGCAATGAGTTAGCCCTGCAGTACTCCATTCCATAGATGGACATGTGCACACATATGGCAGTGTGGTAAGATCTTTTTCTTCCGTCAGCTTCTGTTTCATCATTTGCAGGGAAGTAGAAGCTCACGAAAGAACCGCCACAGAGATCTGACCTGGGCCAATGGCGCATGTGCCAGCAAGAGAGGGCTCTGCATGCCACTTCTGGTGCCATAGGTTCCCACGGCCCTAGTCCTAATGTTCTCTAGACCAGCCTACAGAAAAGAGGTGATGGAGGAAGAGGAGCAGGATCTTCAGAATGAAGTGCCCTTGGCTTGGCCAAATCAGGAGACCTTCCCTTCCCACTGTGAGTTACTACTTGAAGGAGCTCTATCACCTTTTAATCTCGCCAGCAAAATAACACAAGAGCTGGTAGGATGGAGCTGGCATCCCTCTTTGTGGGCAGCTGGCATACTTTCTTGGAAGCTTCTCTGGTGAAGAGGCGGAAGGCCAGCCTCAGGCCCTTCATATTTGTCTGAGTCCAAAGTTTGTTTATGGAAATGAAAGGTGCCACCGTTGAGAAACAGGGCTCTGGAATGAGCTTCCCGTTGAAGTTCAGGTGGTTCCCACTTTAGTGGTGTTTTGAAAGGCCTTAAAGACTTACCGTATTTTTCGGAGTATAAGACGCACCGGAGTATAAGACGCACCCAGATTTTCAGCCTCTTTTTAGAGGAAAAAAGGTGCTTTTTATACTCCTGAAAAATACGGTAATTCTTCCCCAGGTTTCCAATGACTGTGAGTGGAATCCCTTTTGACAAATTTCTTGCTTTCTGTCCCAATCTGGTTTCTGTCACCTTCGCCTCTTTTGTTCCTTATTTTTTTCTTACTATCTTTTTAAAAAAGTTTTTATCAATCTAAAAATATAACTTTAGTAAACATTTTACTAGTAAGCTGCCCAGTCATTGGCAGCGTAAAAACTGAATGAATGAATGAACGAACGAATGAATGAATGAATAAGTGAGTGACTTCGTACAGTCACTCATGCGCTTGTGACATCCCGTCTGGACTACTGCAATGTTCTCTACATGGGGCTCCCCTTGCGGTGCACCCGAAGGCTGCAGCTGCTCCAGAACGCGGCCGCGCGGGCAGTTTTGGAAGTTACTAGGTACTCCCATGTAACCACTCCTGCGCGAGCTGCGCTGGCTACCTGTGGCCTTTGGGGTGCACTTCAAGGTGTTAGTGACCATCTTTAAAGCGCTCCATGGCACAGGACCTAGCTATTTCCGGGATCATATCCTGCCCCATACATCCCTTCGGCCGATTCGCTCTCACAGAGAGGGACTTCTCCGGGTGCCGTCCAC
>JAPKID020007020.1:0-10423 GCA_026931265.2 Tropidonophis doriae | reverse complement strand
CATCGACGTGAATGATGTTGAGTTGGTTATGCCCATGACCACACCTGCCCAGCTGATCATTAGGGCAGAGAAGTGGTTGTTAAATTATTTGAATCCCACCACTGTGTAGAGTGAATGTGTGTAGAGAGGTGGTTGCTGGGTATCTCTCTTGGGTCTGAAATTGAGATTGGAAGACAAGGAAGTAAAGTAGATTCATGTTTTTTTAAAACTTGTCTTTTAAAATCTAGATTGATTATGAAATTTGCAAATGAGAAAATTGTGATGAATCAGTACTCAAGTATCTCATGCTTAAATAACCTAAAGTAATAGTGCCATAACTGATTCTTATTTCTCTTCAGATTAACTTGTTGCTATAAATCAAGTGGCTGTTGAAAAAAACAGTCTATCCAGCTGCTTGGCAGCCTTAATAGGTACCGATAGACTGATAGGAACTAACAGAAGCCCTTAGCTTAGGGAGCTTACAATGTTCCAGTCGTGCCATTTGGCACATTTTGCAATATTTGCTGAGAACAATATTATCCTAAACACTTCCTAATTGTTATGCTGGATTAGTTAAAGCATGTTCTATTATTGACCAATCTTCTGCAATATTTATAAAACTTCAGAGAGGATTACAGAGGAACAAATAAATATATAGAGTCTGTCCACCATTTAAATAATAAATATTTAGTCAGTTTATTTTCACTCCCCCAAAATTGGGTTAAATATATGTGGGGATTTTTTCAATAAATCTTTAATCTCTTGGTATACATGTTTATTTGCTTCAGAAAAAGAAGGGAAGTATTGGAAGGCTTTCTAAATCACACAAAAAAGACAGTTGAAAACACATTTCTTTCTCCAATTTAAAACTCACTAGAACATTATATTTGATATTCCTCTCCTTTTCTTAAGGTTATCCATCATTAACATTTTACAAACAAATATATGCCTATGTTTACTCTTTCCATTCTATGAACAGTGTATTTTTCTTTTCCTTTTGCTAAAAGGAAGCTAACATAAAAGCTAAGTTACATGATCAGTAGTCTTGAATGAAAAATGACATAGCTTGCATTAAACATGTTGGGTAGCTCACCATGCATATATTTATAGAAAACTGCCAGTTTCTTGAGCTACCATATATACATGTATAAGCCCATCTGCAGATAACAGGATCTTGCATTTAGCAATTTAAATTCATTAAAAGTGCACCACCTGCAGATAAGCTGACTCATATTTTTCATGGTATTTGGGTTAAAAAATTCAAGGGTCTGGTTATTCACATCTGGGCTTATTAAGACCACAAAGAAGTCAACTGAACATGATGTTAACATAATGCCACCCCTTTTCATATTATGCATCCAGGAACAATTATTGGTGTGGTTGGGGAAAATGCAAAAAATCCATTATATGTTCTGTGGTTAGTTTATATCCAATTAGTTCATATCCAGTCTGTTCTCTGTTAAAAAGAGAACTTCTTAAAGAGATAGAGATTATACAATATTAAGAGCCTTAAATTAAACAGAACTAAATTAAAGAAGAAACGGCTCCACATCCATTTTAACCCCACACCAGGATTTGAATAACTTACAGAGCATCATAAAGGTGGGAACTGCATGAATGTCTGGAGGATATCATTCTAATGAACAGGCACCATGCAACTGAGTAAGTCTACTTTCTGGGTCCCTTCAGACATTAATTGTAATAGTCTCCAAAGTTAAAAGAAATGAATCCCTTGTCCTGATTTCACCAATTATCTGAATTCCATACAATTCTGTAATATTTTGTACATTTTTTCTGAACAGTTAGAAAGTGCTTCCCAAACTTTTTTTCATTGCCCAAAGCAGCTTGCCAAAAAGTCCTTGTTTAAATTTCCCATGGTGATTGGGTAATGGATTTGTGTATCACTACCAAATAAAAGCAACTTTTATCCAAGTTGGGTAATTTATTCAAGTTTGGGAAACACTGAACAGAAAGTTCTGATAAGAAAGAGCTTGTATTTTCAAGCAACAGAAATAGTCCCAATGGTCTATTTTCTTCCTGGAAAGTCTGTAGTTATTCAACACTTGTCAAAATACTTACAGTTTTTGCTTGATCAGTTTCTAAATGTTGGTAGGGAAAAGGGGGGAGTTTATAAAAGTGTTAAAAAAGTTATGCCTTTTCAGCCTAGGGGGAGGGTCACATACTCAGTAGCAGCAACAATGATAGCAATAGACTATATAGGGGATTTGATCCAACACAATCATGCTGGTTGATCCAAAGAAACGCCAATGTTAATTCAATATTAATATTAACTCATATTGGCAGAAGTATTTGCTCATTTTAATCCAGCTCCTTCCTTGCTGCAAGCTGTAAATATTAAAAACCTGGCTAAATGATATTCTTACAGGCTCTTAACAATAATAAAAAGACCATGAGAGGGATTTAAAACTTAAGCCAAGACAAGAAAGCACTCATCTCTGCTGCTATTCAGAAAAGTTCATTTGGCTGCATAAAGTCAAACACTGTGGGGTGATTTTGAAAAGGGAGAATGAAAATGTCATGGACGTTAATAACATTCATAGATCATTGTAATAATAATAATGCTTACACTCTTCAAGCACCTTCCATCCAGAGGTGTCAAATCATTCTCTAAAAGATGGCTAAGTATTACCATTCTCAATTTACTCATAGAAGCACCAAGGTCATACAAAAGGTCACTATAAAAGCTGGCATAAAATACTCTAATTTTGATTCTGAGAGAGATGCCACCTAGATAAGAAATATTTCTAAATTCTGCTTTTTTATGGAGTCAAGAAGATTTGAGAAGTCCTGATGCAACCTGATCCCAAGTGGTGCATATCAAGACAGTTTCCATATGCTGAAAATATTAAGGTTAATAGAAATTAATGTCCTTCTTTGCTTGACAAGAAAGAAGAATCTAGCATTATCGCTGAAAGCCAAAATTGAGGAAGGGATTAATACAAGAACTGGGGGAATTCAGGATTGGATGAAAAAACATGTACATTTTCTTATGTAAATATGAATATGGAACTCATATTTGATATGCTTTGTGAAAAAGATTTTCAGTACATGTGCACTTCCGTATAAATAAAATTTCAACGTAAAGTAACAGAATTCACTGCAAACCTAAAACCCAAATTGTTTTGTTGGTTGAGATATTAATTATTAATGAAAAAAATTGTACTTCATTTTGATTTTATTCATCTAATAAGATTCTAGTCCAGATATCTATTTTATGATATTCATTCCACAAAACAAAACTATGAAATGAAAGACTGAGGTCAGAGCAGCCAGACTCAAAAAACATATGACTAACATAACCTATCACTCACTAAAAATGTTCCTCATTAAAAGGGAACATTTTGTCACGAAAAAGTCCTCCAAATTTTGTCTAAGATACCAGGTCAAAGAATAATATAAGATCATATTACTTTTACCATGCAAAGCAAGAATATGGCAGAGCATACTTATTCCTCTGTATCAATTTTCTTTCTGAGTAATCCCAAACTGATAATGAAAAAGAAGAGGCACTACATATAATCTACTTCTCCTTTAGCTCTCAGAACAGAGATGTACGTACAGGTGTATTATGTCATGTCCTCAAGTACACAGTCAACTAAAAAGCAAAGGTCCATGAGTTCAATTCCCATTAGAGTTCCTGAACCCACAGAAAAACTTCTGGCTACCTATATCCGAAGAGTTCCCAAAAAAGGATGAAACTGGTCATATGATGCCTCCAGGTGGTCAGTGGAACTGAAAATACCTTACAGGATATACACTATATAAAAATAGAAACATTTCCCATTCCTTCCAAGGAAGGGTAGTGTACATGCTGGCATGACATAAGGTAACATCAATATCTCTCTTTTCAGACAATATAAGGGAAAGTTGACAGCATACGTCATTCTGATAAAGCTGCTATATGTATATGCTTTACTTTTTATATATTGATTTCTTTTCTGACATTCTCAATTAGCCAGTGTACATCAAAAATATTGTCTTGTGTTGCTCACATTTTCTAAAGCCAATTTCAACAACCAGCATCTCTATTTCCAATGAAGCTATTATGTCAATTCCTGTGCCTTCCAGCATGGTAATAACTGGAGTGCTGATCTGATTTCACTTTCTAATACTAAATATTATTATTTTTATTTACAAGCAGTAGGAAGTATCTCCTAAAGTGTCTTGTCTTGGATGCTGACTTTTCTACCGTATGTCTTTCAGTATACTTCTATTATTGATGATCTTTGAATCAGTTACTGTCTGTTTATTGGCATCCCATAGTATAGAAAAAGCAATTAGCACTTAGACTTATATATCGCTTCATAGTGCTTGTACAGCACTTTCTAAATGGTTTACAGAGTCAGCATATTTCACCCAATAATCCAGGCCCTCATTATACTCACCTCGGAAGGATGGAAGGCTGAGTCAACCTTGAGCAGGTGAGATTTGAACTGCCAAACTGCAGCTAGCAGTCAGCTGAAGTGTCTTGCAGTACTACACTCTAACCACTGCACCACCTCTGTTCTATACTTATTCAAGGTTGCAACTTCTACTGAGTTTTTTTTTTAAAGCTTTGTTTTCCATGTTATTTACATCTTCAATGTTCAATTATTTTACCATAATAATACTCTTTCTTGTGTCTTCTAACGTATCTCTGAAATTCTTTGTTAAGTTTATCTTTCTTGGCTCTAGGTTCTTGTCTCTTTTTGGCAATTTTCACCAGTTGTTCTGACATCTAATTTGTTTTGTTCTGTTCCTTCATCTTCACAGATTCCTCATAGATCGTAATCCACACTTTGTCTGGTTCCAAGTAATAAGAATCAGGACTTCAGAGCTATTCCTAATATTTCTTAAAAATCAGGATCTGTGCTCAAGATCACAATAGTCTTTAGCTTTACTTTGAACTGGAACTTGCACATGAGTGATTCATGATCTGTTCCATAATCAGCCCATGGCCAGAACTTTGCTATTAAGAGTTCTTCCACATCTTACCAATAATACAGTCAATTGTTTTGTGTGTACAGCACTCCATCTAATGATATCCATGTTTATAGAGATCGGAGGGCTGCAATAATAATAAAAAGAAAAATCACTAAAATGGCATAAATTAGTATGCAATTTCCCTGCTTCATTTTGGTCTCCTAAACTATGTAATCCAATGGTATTTCCCTCCTTTGTATTTCTAACTTCAGCATTCCAGTCTCAACTCACAAGAAGCACGTCTTGCTTTCATGTTTTGTCAGTTTAATAAAACTAATCTACCTCCTCTACTTTTATGTTCCATCAGTAGTTGGAACATAAACAAGGGCAATCAAAATTGGTCTGTCCATAAAGTCTAATGTATACTAGTTCATCATTTATTGCATTGGAGTTCTTGCTACTGTTCTTGCTTTATCCTTACTAAACATAAAAGTACGGTAACTAAGCTCCTTGCTTTTCGTGTCCTATTTGTAGGCAGTATGATCTGCTGACTGAAAATATTCAATTCTAGTCCATCTCAAATTGCTGATGTCTAAAATGTCACTGTGTAGTCAATTCATTTCAGCTTTCACTGTGTCAAAGTTGTTAATGTTCATGTTTCTTATTTGATATGTTTCTAATGTAATTCTGTCTTTGCAGCTTTGGTGGTACAGTTTTGCAGATTAACTCAATGTTTGCTGCCAAGAGTTTGATTCTGATCAGCTCAAGGTAGATGCAGCCTTCCATCTTTCTGAGGTTGGTAAAATGAGGACCCAGATTGTTGGCAGCAATATGCTGACAGAAAATAACACTTAGAGAGGGCTGTAAAGCACTATGAAATGGCATATAACTCTAAGTGCTATTGCTGTTGCTATCTATATAATTGTTGCCTAATATAGGTTCCCTTTTCTTGTCTTAATTGGGCAAGTGAAGTAAACTGACATATCCTGAGTGACTGGTAGAGTATATACTATATGTGCTTGTAATATACTCATCATCCTTGGCTTGTTTTTCAGAGCAGCAGAGTGCTATGGAGTGCAGCATAGTACCACTGTTAGGTATTTATCACCATTTTACCTTTTGTTATGAAATGAAACTACAGAAACTTTTATCAATGCATTGATGAAAGAACCGTATTGTATTATTTTCCTGTCATCCTTGGAAAACACCTCTCCAAAATCTCATTTTACAAACCTATGTCTCTCAACAATTTTACACAATTTATGATACCTGAAAAAAGCACAGGACTTTGAGTTAGTGTAGGTGATAAAATTAGTATTGTAATTTTTACCAGAGATTGGAATGGATACAAGTACCAAATCACAATTCGATTTCTTTATTCATATATGAATGCCACTGCAATCAAAATGATGGTTTCTTATTATAAGGGACACAGTGGCTCAGTGGCTTAGCCACAGTGGCTAAGATGCTGAATTTGTCAATCACAAGATCGGCAGTACAGTGGTTTGAATCCCCAGCACTGTGTAATGGAGTCAGCTTCTGTTACTTGACCCAGCTTCTACCAAATTTGCAGTTCAAAAGCACATAAAAAATGCAAGTAGAAAAATAGGGACCACTTTGGTGGGAAGGTAACAGCATTCCATGTGTCTTCAATGTTTAGTCAAGCTGGCCACAGGATCATGGAGATGTCTTCAGACAATGCTGGCTCTTTGGCTTCGAAATGGAGAAGAGCACCGCCCCATAGAGTCAGGAATGACTGGCACATATGTGCAAGTGGAACCGTTACCTAATGCTGATGGCCTCAATAGAGCCTTAGATTTTCCGGAAGTAGTTTTAAAAAAACCTTGATAAAAAGGAGCCCCTGAAAACTCAGTGTTCAGTAATTATGGAATTCCGATTGTCTTTTGGTGAAGGAACACTAGAAAATAAGAACTTTTAAAAAAGCATTTCCTACTTTAACCAACACTTGGAAAGGTTCAAAAGATCTCCAAATACCCTGTTTCTCCAAAAATAAGACCTCCCTGGATAATAAGCCCAATCATTCTTTTGAGTGCATGTGCTAAACTAAGTCTTTCCCCCAAAATAAGCCTTCCCTGAAAATATTGCAACACAGAAGCAGCATGAGGTGACCAGACTCATCACCTCCTGCACCTCAAAAATAATAAGACCTCCCCCAAAATAAGGCCAAGCACTTCTTTTGGTGGTCAAAAGAAAATAAGACCCTGTTTTATTTTCAGAGAAACACGGTAATAAAGTTACTGTGCCATTCCTCAATGTTCTTACTAACCTGTGTATTTGCCATATAGTATAACCTGACTCAGTAACTCTGAATTTATCCAATCAGAAGTTGCTGAGTCAAACAAAATTCCAAATGGACCAAAACAGAAGTCAATTGCTATTGTGGACAATTTTCAATGCAACGTAAAGATGTAATGATACAGATATAAATATTTTTAAGATATACATGAAAATACGTACCTCTGGAGCACAAGAAGTTAACTAACAGTTAGTTATATAAATGTGACTTGAATAGGCAATGTAGGATAAAGGCCATTATTGCCTGTAGCAGGAACCAGGAACACACTTGCAGCTAAATTCATCGCGCTTTTCTATTATTGTCAGCCTTGTGAGATAATCCAGACAGGAAGCACACCCCGATGAACAAATTCTATTTGATTGCAAAGTTACAAATCTTGCAATAGAATCTTGCAGGTCTGAAAATACATTTCTCCTTGTGACATTTGCAGTCTAAGAAACTGGGAAGGGTCCATTCTGAGACATTTTTGTGGTGCGGGAAGCTTCCCTCCTCTCCCGAAGAATGAAATATTTTGGGTAATATTAAAAAGGCAGGGTAGAATATTTCCCCTAAAGGAAAAAAGGGATTTTTTTAAAAAAAATCCCCAAGCAGAAACTGAGGAGACCATCTTTTAGAAATTCAGATTTGGTAATCCAGTGAGAAAGACAAGTCAGGCAAAAACTTCAGATAAGCAACACAATAAGCAACAAAATCAAGCCAAAGATTGACACAATGAGCTCAGACAAACACCTAGGATTTGCATTTCCACTTTTGCCTATAGAACCGGCCATGACCCCTTCATAGGAATCCAGAACATACTGTATAAAATTCACCCGCTCTAAACTTCATTTTGTCAGTTGTGCCATAATCACATGCTATTTGTGATTCTGTTCATCAATAAACCAACTTTCTTTTCAACTAGCCTTAATTTTATTCCCAGATTGGAACTAGATCTGGATTTTTCTTCCAACAGTGAATTAGCCACATATTATTTGGCTGCTTCACACTATCTCTGAAGGTCATCCTGGGGTGAAATCCACTTACCTTTGCTACCAGTTCACAAATGTGAATGCCCACATGCCACTTCAGCACATGTACAGGACCTTCTGTGCATACACATAGTGTCAAAAACAGGATGTGACGATGCCACCATTGCTACCGGTTCGCCCGAACCAAATCAAACCGGTTGAATAGCATCACTGGGTCATACCCACATACTATTCATTGTTTTCAAATTTCGTCCCCTCACCTTTTTGAATCAGGCATGCTACACTTGTCTAAGCATCTAAGCATCTAAGCATCTCTGTCTCTCTCTCATACACACACACACACACACACACACACACACAGAGTGCTAAATATTGCTTTTTCATGGCTGAGATCGATAGTTCAGCAGCATCTTGAGATGCATAATTCCTCTTCACTCTTTATATAAGAATGTTTCAGTGACACAAACCAGGAGAATCACGACAACTTGAACCTCACCTAGGTCTGCATCAGATGTTAAGGAACCAGGACAATCTGACAGTAAGTAGGCTGCTGGAACAACCTTTTCATGGTTGTTCCTGGAAACATTATTACCATCCTTTCCATTGCAGAGCACAACAGAATAAAAGAGTTGGGAGGGACCTTGGAGGTCTTCTAGTCCAACCCCCTGCTTAAGCAGGATATTATATACCATTTAAGACAAATGGTTATCCAATCTCTGCCCCAGTGATGGAGCATCTTCTGAAGGCAAGCAGTTCCCCTGATTAATTGTTCTCACTGTTAAGAAATTACTCTTTATTTCTAGGTTGGTTCTCTCCTTGATTAGTTTCCATCTGTTCTGCCTTAAAGTGTTTTGGAGAATAGTTGTCCTCCTCTTCTTTGTGGAAGTCCCTTAGGTATTGGAACACTGCTATCATGTCACCCCTAACTGACATGGAAGGAGGGAAAGTGCCATGGAAGACAAGATGTTGTAACAGATAGCCAAGGGGGCAGGCACTGCAAAATCCTACCAATAGCTGGTAAGGGCTGGAGTAAAAGACAGCATCAAGCACTGCTCCACACATGCTGGATGATTACAAGTATTTACAATATGATTTTTAAAGGGAAAAACTGTTCACTAAGGAGTTGAAATCAGAAATACTCCCAGGTTTTAAATATTTATAAATAGTGTGTATCATAGAATTCAATAAAGAGCAAGTTAGAAACTATTATTTATACCTATTGGTTTTTTAAAATTATTATTATTTATTATTTATTTTATTTTTCTTGTATTTTTAAATAACAAATAATGCAGATATTGGCATTTACAGTAGCTCAGAGATTCAAATCCTTTTTTATATTGTTAAAATAATTTAATTCGTGAATCCTCATCAATTATATATTAAAATCTTTCTTTCGGTATATTCTCAACGAACTATGTGATTCAAAAATGTAAACTATGTCTGAAATTATCTATTGTTAATCACATCTAACGTGGCCACTAATTACTGTTAAACTAGGGCTTCCACATTTGGACATATCAAGAAAAAACTAAACAAAAGTCTAAATTATAGCTATCCAGATTTTTGCAGCACAGATAATACAGCTTTAGTTAAGCATTTTCCTAAAGCTAACACATTCTAAGGAATATGAGTTCTGTGTGTCTATTTTATACTTTCTTTAATAGTCTAAATGTTATTCATTAGTAACTCCTCAATACATTTTGAAATTCCTAATTGCTTACTGCAGTAGCTCTTCCTAATTCTACAGAATGAATTGGGACTAACAGAACATTGTATTTCCATAGTCTATCATGTATAAATGATAACTTCTTTCTTGGAAGGTTCTTTATCAATGAAGGGCAAATGCCAAATTGCATAGAATTTATTTCAGGGGCTTTTGAGATACAACTCCTTAAACATTTTCCATGAAATATATCGAAAATCTTGTTTAAGAGATTAAATCGGCCAAATTTCATCAAAACTGTTCCAAGAGATACTGGTTCTTTATTTTCAGATGTTGTATTAAAAAAACCTGCCTGTGACTTTATGATTTGAAAAAGAATTAAATGAAATTTGCAACAAAAATTATAGTATCTGTCACAAATTTTCAATGGCTAGGTAAACAGAGCTTTGTGCAAAGAAACAACTGATGACAAAATGGAATATGAGAGTAAGTTATAATAGAATAGAATAGAATAGAATATTCGATTTATTAACCGCCCCCTCTCCCCGAAGGGACTCGGGGCGGTGCACAGGA
>JAPKID020007019.1:0-10423 GCA_026931265.2 Tropidonophis doriae | reverse complement strand
AGTGTATGAAATGATATGTATGTAACTCATGCCACCTTAAACAGAAGAATTATTAATTTTTGTATGAAGCCTTGGTGTGGCCTGCACCCGATATGGATGCCTTTAAAATATTTCTTATACACCCTATGTACCCTTTTCCAGAGAAAAAATTATAAAACCAATAAAACTTTTTGAATAAAAAAAACCCCTAAACTATGAACATTAAGAATAGCACTGTTGATTTTGAACACAGATCTACACAGTTTGGGAACACAGTTTGGTTCCCAAAATGTCCAAATATGGTAAATGTTTCCAGAAAACATAGAAATATCCTACCCATTGTTTATCTCCATTAGCAAGACTAGTATTTCACAACTTTGGCAAACTTGGCCAGAGAATCCTGGGAGTTGAAGTCCATACATCTTACAGTTGCCAAGATTGAGAAACACTGAGCTAGATTTCAGAAAGGCCCTGCCTCCAGACACAAAAATATCACACTGCCATAATTATTAGCAATCATTTATCAGCTTGAGATTCAAGAATTTGCTTAACCTAATGTTGAAGATTATTTCATATTTTGAGGGAAAAAAAATCACAACTGGACAGGTGCTAGAGACCCAGATAATAGCGCTGTGTAATCATTCCAGTATTATACTTGGACCAAGGTGGCTTCAAGGTGCTGATTACCATCTTTAAAGCACTCCATGGCATGGGGACTAGTTATTTGCGGGATCGTATCCTGCCCCATACATCCCTTCGGCCAATTTGCTCCCACAGAGAGGGACTTCTCTGGGTGCCGTCCACTAGGCAATGCCAGCGGGCGATGCCCAGGGGAAGAGCCTTCTCTGTGGCGGGCCCAACCCTTTGGAACGACCTACCCCCTGAAATTAGAACTACTATGGACCTCCGCTCCTTCCGCCAAAAATTAAAGACCCATTGCTTCCATCAGGCCGGCCTGGCCTAATCCATTCTCCTTGCCCCAGTCTGAAGTTTAAATTGTTTAATTCGGTCTTAATGGGAAGTAGTTTTTAATGCTTTTTAAAAATTTTAGTACAGGGTATTAACTATTTAATTCGGTTTTAAATATTTATGTATTGTTGGTTTTATATGGTTTAATTTCCTGTACACCGCCCCGAGTCCCTTCAGGGAGAGGGGGCGGTTTAGAAATCCAATAAATAAATAAAATAAAATCTACACTCTTCTTCAGGGCTTTTTTTAAAAAATGGATTTATTTAGGTGGGTAGTTAAAATTATTCATTTAACAGTTTAAAAATAAGATTGGGGGAAGTGACTGAATCCATAAATCATACGGCTTCTCGCATGAGTTCTGAGAAAGTTCCCCATGTACTGTCTATGGAGATTCTCAGTCATCCAGGCCACGTTTGTCCCAAAGAGGCTTTTTTCCAAGAGACAACTGGACTTTCTGGTTTTTCTCTGAAGACGTTTCGCTTTGAAGAAGCTTCTTGGATGAAAAATGAAATGTCTTCAAAGAAAAACCAGAAAGTCCAATTGCCTTTTGAAAAAAGCAGCTTTGGGACACTCATGTAAGCTGAGCACAAATAAAATTAAAAATCTGGGTTTGTGAAAGCATGGTCAGTTTACTGTCTTTGTTAGTACATTGCTCACTCACTCATAGGTGACATAATATACCAGTGTCCTTGGATGAACAGATAAGATCTCTGCCCTCTCCTTGTAGGTATTATGTGTAACTGTGAAGCTCATTCCCATGCTTCTGTACTGATTGTAATTCAGATATAGAGTATTTCTCTTTTTTTGAGATAGTGTCAATCAACACTGGGTGAGGTCTTGCCTAGTAAGTCCAAGAGATGGGATCTAATTCAGTTTTGAATAACACCCCATATACAGGATCAGAAATCTACCAAATAAGGATTCTTGTTTATAGGGAAAATGGAAATAAAGCTGTCAATGAAAACCGAAGAGGATGTGTATAATACTATTAATATGGTACAGGGGAAATATAGGGCAATGTAAATGATGTAGCCCTTCCACTACTGCTTCGATCTGCACATTTTTACATGTTTAGATTAGGCAGATACATACTAGTTGTTTTTGTAGGCCTGATCACATTTGCAGTACCCCCACCTCTCCCCCATAATGCAGACAACATTGGGTGAAACTGCTTGGAGAAATAAGGCAAGAGTCCTTAAGGTTTTATTTGAAGACTTTAGTAATAGAGCACCTGCTACTCATTCAGACATTTGCTTGAATATCTAGAACAGGGGTAGTCAAACTTTTTATACCTACCACCCACTTTTGTATCTCCGTTAGTAGTAAAATTTTCTAACCATCCACCAGTTTCATAGTAATGATGATTTATAAAGTAGGGAAATCAGTTAAATTAAAAAAAAAAGGAAAGTGTTTCAGTATCAGACAAACCCCCTACTGCCCATCATGAAAGCTGGAACGCCCACTAGTGGGTGGTAGGGACCAGATTGCTTACAACTGGTCTAGAAAGTTGAAAGTGGGGAGAGTGCTTGCTGTGCACATAGCCACTTTTGTGTCTTTCTCTACCTTCCACTTATTCAGGTAATAGGTCTGTAATGGTCTGAATTCATATTGGCTTGTAATGAGTCCGTATGCCAGTGTGACCAAGAGCCCAGCTTTATTCCAGACCTGGCTCACGAAGAAAACTGCACACAAGTATATCCACCTCTCAGACTTCCAATCCGAATACATAGTGGTTAAAGACAGTAAGGCTGGAGCTGTGTTCACTCTCTCTGCACCTAAACTCTTCTATAGATTCTGTGAGCCTCAAGCCAAAAATGTATAGGAACTGCTTGAGCTAAATAACTTATCTGTAGTATCCCTTTTTACTGTTCCATCTGCTGCTGTTGCTTCCAGTTCTCTTCTCTTTAAGTAGAATTAAAATTTGTTTTAGTATTTCCTGGAATCTTGAGTGGATAGCCAGCCCTCTGCAGATTGGTGGGGGCTCAGGAAGTGGTTGTTGTCATTTACTGGCAGTGAACTATCCATAATGTACTTCCTCTATTCCACATGACACAAATTCTCATGGAAGTTACCCATTCAAATATTTGGTGTCTTGTTTCAGTTGTAAAAAATTATTAATTAAAATACTGGACTTTTTTTTTTTAATGGAGAAACTAAAATATCTCTTCTGTGGATAACATAAGTATGCTTCCTGTTTATAAATTCTGTAGAAATAGCCCTAAAGATTGTTTGGATAAACTATTAACAACAACAGCAGTAAAACCTTTAAACAGCTTTTGTTGTTGTTGTTGTTTTTGTTGTTAGTAGAGTCAACATTTTTGATTCCTAGGAAATGAGACTTTGTTTTACTCTGATTATTTCTAACTGACCAGGATTCGTCTTCATTGCTGAAATTTGAAAAAGCTAAGCAATGCTATATAGTTAATTAAAATTTCAGCTATTGGCATTGCCGTATTTCATCCATTGTGAACCCTTTGATGGGCATTTTAGAGATCTGAATTCAGATTCTGTCTCCTTTATGGCCACTCATTCCTAGGTTTTGTTTTCCTGATTTGGAAAAGTCTAACTGATAAGAAAAAGAAACACATATGTTCTGGATTTTAAAATTCTGTAAATAATATCAATACAATTGTTATCATACAATCAATATGTGCACTTGTTTTTTTAATGTAGAACTTCTTCACAAAGGTGTTACCTCTATTACAAATCTAGAAGGTTGGGTTGGTCATCCATTGGACCCAATTGGCACTCTTTTCAGTAGCCTTATGGAAGCCTGCAGAGTGGACGATGAAAGCTTCCATGTGTTCTCAGATTTCACAGGTAAAATCTTACCTTGTACCCGTTGTGTATGTACATTCAGCATTTTAAAACAAGTTGCATTTTATTAGTCATTGCATGTTAACTAAAGAATTAGTTTGGGAACTTTTAGCAGTGAGTTTGAGCCAAAATGTTTCATGATTAAAACATTCCTTGAAACAGAGATATTGAAAATGCTTAAGAAAGGGAAATTAAGGAAACAGAAGTTTGTTCTGAGTGATCAGGGGTTTATCTTACTGGCTGAATGTATCAATCTGCCTTATAGCGAGAGAAATATAGGTTCACTCAACTAATGCCTTCCAAATGTGTCAGTACCCAGCCAATGTGGCTGAAAAGATTTCAGGGACTTATAACCTCAGCAAATCTGTACAATACCAATATAAGGAAGAATGTATGTAGCAAATTCTTTTTCAATCTAGGATGTCTGGGATTGAATTTGGGATCTCTTCTGAATTCAGATAATGTGGTCTTTATTACTTGGCTTGATATTAAGAATATTAATAACATTGCATTTCATGTTCAACTGTTCATATTATAAATTATAATTTATTTTCATTTTAAATTAGTTAATATAATTTATTTATATTAAACATTTGCATAGCTGACCATCTTATATTGAAGTCTGGGGGCTCCCAAAATGATTCTTACTACTTTCTGCTGTTATTTAGTCAGTATTGTTATGTGCATATTGCAGGTGAAGATGGCAAAGAATATGAAACACAGATTTCCTTAAGACCATGTAGTGATAGAAATAAGGATTTCCTAATTCATTGTTCAGTCTTTTGCTGTTTTATATTTCGGCTTTCAATAGACAGCATTTGACTCCCATTCAAATCACTATGAATACATTAAACTTGCAGTTTTGTATGTTTCAAAATTTTGTGTTCTGAGTGGCTTATATAGTAAGACAGGATTCACGTATTGCATCTAAGCCATCTTTTATTTATCTATGGTTTATTGGATAAAACATAATTGATTTGGATAATGTTACATTATACAACATAAGCCATGATTTACAAATTGCATTGGCTATGTTCATAGAAAATGCTGAAGCAAAAACAAATATTTGGCTTACTGTGATGTATAAAGTAGACCTAAAATGTAACCACACCAGTTTTTGGTACCTCGATAGGAAGCTTATGAATGATAAAGAATAGGCATAAACAAGGCATATAACTTCAGAGACACCCTTTTCAGTGGCTTTATTGTTCTATTTTGTAACTTTTTGTTCCAGAAAACATGGGTCCATGCAAATCTCTGGAATACTATCACTTGCCTACTCACAAATTCTTAGAAGAAGGAGAATCTTACTTAACACTAGCAGTGGAAGTGGCATTAATAGGATTGGGTCAGCAGAGGATAATGCCTGATGGCTTGTATGCACAAGAGAAGGTTTGTCGGAATGAGGAACAGCTAATTTCCAAGCTACATGAAATAGAATTGGATGACACTCTGGTGAAGATTTTCCAAAAGCAAGCAGTCTTCCTATTAGAAGGTAGTGATTATTGATGATAACTTTCTTTCTTAACAGCTTTTAACAAAAGTGGAAGGCTGGTTCCTAAGTAGGTTCATTTCATAATCAACAAGCTCTTACAAATCTAATGACTGTTTTGAGAGCATCTAACTATTCCCAGTCTACGTATTTAAATATTGCAAATATGAAAAGATGGTTATCCTTGACCCTACAGAATGGAAATTAAAATAGGTTTGTTTATCTTGTTGTAATTTTAGCTATTTTAGGCGAGCATGGAAAATTTCAATCTCACACGTGAGATTATGAAATTCTTGCAATCATCGCTACCACTTTCAGGTGAAACTTAAAACACATACAGTTAAGCTTTCTCTGGTCATGAAGATTCTCAATCTTCCAAGTTATGGTTGTCCCAAAAGTGTTTTTTCCAAAAAGCAGCTGGACTTCCTTGGATTTTTTTTCCTTTGAAAACATTTCGCTTCTCATCCAAGAAGTTTCTTTCTCTAGCCAAGCATTCCAATGACCATTTTATGTGGAACTTCACCCATAAGTAGATGATAATTTTGTAATGTTTGAAAGTAACTTTTATTAGTGGAGTTTTTCTGGAACTAAATACTACCTAAACTAAGAAAGGTGGATAATACTTGAAACTTTGTGAGAATTAAAATGTATTGTCACTTGAGGGATAAGTTAACAAATACAAAAAGTCAAGTCAAGTAAATATAGAAGTGGGAATCTTTCTTACTTTTCCACAAAAAACCAAACCACAAACATTTTCGATAGATAAATAGAAGGATCAAAAGTCAGGTGTTACATTTCTTTGAGGAATCTCGAGCAGTAACAAGGATAGGGCTTGTATAAATTTTTAGAGGCCTCTGGCCTAAACTTAGTATTACTTAAATGTAGGGCAGAGCCCTGAGAGCTGTATTTATTCTACTTAGGTTTGTTGCTTTCAAGGTTCCTGTCTTTTGGCCTTGTTTGTATATTTACAAAATTGCTAGGCAATTTATAAATAATCAAAAGATAGAAGTGATGAAATCCAGTACATTAAATAAAAACAAGATAATTATCCACACCAAAGATTATTTGATTAAAATCAAGATTATTTTCCACATCAAAACTAACTTCAGTATTGTGGAGCTTCCATTCCAAAGGCCTTGCAAAAGAGGTTAGGTTTCACTGCCTTTGATGCCATTGTGACCTCTGGGGAGAAGATACGCCAAAGTGAGGCAGCTGCTGCCAAAAAGACAGTCCTTTCAGGCTTTAGTTGCTTGCTTGATCTCTTGGAGGATGGAAACCCATGTACCCTAATTGGTGGACAGACCGATTCTACTTGGACCAGACTGTCCCAAAGGTATCAAGAACCCAAATCATTCAGAGCTTTAGAAGCAATCATTAGCACTTAGAATTGGGCTGAGGTACCTATTGCCAACCAGTGATGTTGTTTTATTAAACCAGTTACTATTCATTTAGTAGGCAGGGAGCTATATTTTGTACCAGCTACAGCTGCAGGATTGTGTTCAAGTATGCCCCATCCTAATAGATCAAATTGCGGAAGTCTTAAATTTAAAATGATGGTTTGTTGCCGTTGTCTTAGTCTAATCCAGGGGTGAGATTCAGCCGGTTCGGACCGGTTTTGGCTAACCAGATGTTAATTTTAATATGGTCCGCCGAACCGGCATTTACAAGGGCCAGCTGACCCCTCCCACCCCTCATGCCAGGTAAGTACAGGGCCTGTGTGGAGGCTCTGGGAGGGTGAAAAACGGGTTTATCGGAAGTCCAGAAACAGAGCCTGGGGCAGGCCGTTTTCACCCTCCCAGAAGCTCAAGGAAAGCCTCACAACCCTGGGGAGGGCGAAAACTCCCCCTCCCCCACCACTGTGGTGCAGGAAGCTGACTAGACCACACCTCCATTGCTGTGCCCACCCAGCAACCAGGCAGAGAACTGGTTGCTAACATTTTTCAATTCCAACCCCTGATCTAAACACACATTCCAGCAAGAACTTTTGAATCCAGAAAACTCTTTGTTAATATTCCTGTTTTGCCCCGGGCAGCACAACTCCCATCAGGACTGATAGAATGAATCTTTATGGATCCAGAACGCCTTCTTTAACAGAGTCCCATCCTTGCTAAGATTCAACTGTGCCTGCATGGGATGGGCACAGATTTAAAATGCAGACTAAACTCATTCCACCTAAGAACCTACCCACTTCACAAGTCCCAGATAATTTTACAATAATTGTCAGATAATTGTCATGTGCCATAATGCAGTAGCCCTCAGTTATAATGCCAAATGTTTAAATCTTCAAAACTGTAACATCTGAAAATACTTTCTATTATTTTATTGCCTAAGAGTAGAAGCGGTTAAATATATGCTAAAAGGAAACTCCGTGAAATGGTTCAAATGCAAAATAGTGTTATTTTGTATACAGTAGTAGTTCTGGAGATATCATTGAGAAAAAAATAAAAAAGATGCTGTTTATTTTCAGTAAGGATCTTTGAAGCACAATAATTCATATTTTTCTGCTACAGTTTTTCAGGATACTGTGGTCATCAGCTTCTTTGCATTTAAAGGTTAATACTTTTAGTTTTAGCTTCCTTTCAGAAGGCTCTTCAGCTTCTCCTAAATCAGCAAAAAAATGTAATGGGATTAATAGGTAAAAAGTGATTAAAATCTTGCATGACTGATGTTTTCCATAAAATTGAATACTAAAGGTGATTGTCTCCCTTTTATTTTTAAAATAAGATTTATAGAAAAATAGCTTATACTGATTTACACTAGCAGTTTGGGGAGCTCAACTGCACTGCTAATAGTTCCCCAAGATTTAAGATAGAGATCTGTTCCTAAAATTCTCAAAGATACCAGAGATGCTTTCCTGTATATAAAAGTTGATACTTAAGGACAACCATTCTCTGTCAATATTGTAGTAGTAGATCATATACCTAGCATCATATTTATTCAGTTCTGATAGTAGATCTTGAGAAGGTCGTGCAATGCCTAAAATGTTCTGTTGTATTTGGATTTATTGTGAATTTGGGCAAGTGGTCTAAGGAAGGATACAGGCATTTCTTACAGTGACCTGCTTTAGCATGCATGACACTCTGAGAAAAAATACATATTTTGGATGGCTATCTAATCCACATAGATTGGGACATTTGCATTGGAATATATTTTTCATGTTCAAATACTTTCCTGAGCTGTAAACTATATTCTGTTAAAACACATTTTAAAATATGATTCAAAAAGCTATGCACGCTTCAGTTCTTTGCTTTGATACAATATGTTCTACTTGGTTTTCTTCCAGGTTTTTTTGAGAGGGTTCCTCACCAGAGAGAGTTTTTACTTTGCTGTGGATGTTTTCTTTTTGGCAAAAATTAGTACAAAATTTCTAGCATTTTGATACTTCTTGATTTTATGTTCAGTAAAATTATAGTGCTCAATATAAGATTTTCTGTTCTTTTGCCTTCCTTCTCCAATAGCTGGACCTTATAGTGGTCTAGGTGAAATCATCCATCGGGAGAGTGTTCCAATGCATACCTTTGCCAAGTATCTTTTCACCTCTCTCCTACCTCATGATGCTGAACTAGCATACAAAACTGCACTGAGAGCAATGCGGTACGTATTCTTAAAACACGTTTATAAAGGAAGCCCAATTCCAATTGACAGCATGGTTCTCCCTTCAAATCCCTAAAGTCACTGCAGAGCCTCGCTCCAAACATGTGGTCCTTCAGAGGTTAAAAACAGTGGTGGGATTCAAATAATTTAACAACTGGTTCTCTATCCTAATGATTTCTTCCATCAACCAGTTCACCAAACTGCTCAAAAAGTTAACAACTGGTTCTCCTAAAGTGGTGTGAACTGGCTGAATCCCACCACTGGTTTAAAACATGGTGGAGGGAAGTAAGACCTTATTTGTGGTGGCCTCTTCTTGTCAGATGAGACCAGTCTTTTGAGAAGACTGGGCCATAGCCTTAATTTTAGAAAGCCACTGCCAGAGTGGTTTTGATAGTACATATTATACAATTGATTTTTATGTGTATTTTAGTACAACACTCCTTATCCTAGATGTGCTGCTCTAGGGAATTCTGGGACTTGCAATTCCAGCATGATTGGAGAGTCAACAAGTGAGGAGAACTGCTTGACCTATTGCTATCTGGGATTTATGCAAGTTGCAAATTCAACACCTTTAGAAACTATCAAATTGAGGAAATAAAAGTTTGCATATGAAGTGTGCTAACCTGGAAGTCTGGTCATGGGGTGTGATATTTGGGTGAATGGATAATATGCAAGAGTTGCAAGACTGTTATATTTATGTAACACGTACCCTTTCTGATCCAAGTCTTTCATTTTAATTCTCCATCCGAAGATTCAACCATTTCAGAAGTAGCTCTAAGATTGGCTCCTCTCTAAAAGATGCTTGACCTACTGGAAATTATACCTGGCTCTTGACAGGACTGCCTATGTAGAATTACTGAAGTATATGCTCTAATGTTGGGAACACGGAATTAAGGGGTTTTTATTAGAATATTCTCTCAAGCACTGTTTGTAACTGGAAGTAAATCCTAGAACTATCTAATCTGGGTTTTTTTGTCCTGTCATAGTTGCTTTTCCCTTTCATTTTCAAGGCACTAGCTTCTGTGCTACTGTACAAGCCAGTCCAGTTCTTATGTCTGCCTCATTACCTGTCATCATAGGACAACCACGATAGAAAATTGGAAATAAATGAGGTGTGTCATGCTTTTAACACAGCTGATTGACCCCCCCTCCTTCTTTCAGCACTTGGGAGTTCAGCTGCCCCCAAGGGAATCCTGAATCTCAGTTGAGCTTACTCATGCAGGCAGCTGTGGGCACAACCACTTCAGTATATCTATTGTGAAAGAACTTTGTCCTCTTGGAAAAGCAGAGGAGACACGGTACTCTCTAGGCTGTGACTTATGTTTTCCAACATAACTGAGTGCTGAGTTGGGGAAAGCTGCCTTCTCTAATGCTTTAGAGAATGCTAATGTTTTAATGATTTTCTGAGTCATCCTCTGGAACCAAGGGAATGCGCAGGGTATGTGCAAAAAAACCAAGATGGCACTGTAACTATGGGATTAAAGCCCTTTTATGGATATTGCATTGCACATAAAACAGGGCTTTGATTCCATGGTTGTGGTTGCCTTCTTGAATTTTTCTCCCTCCCTCCCT
>JAPKID020007018.1:0-10424 GCA_026931265.2 Tropidonophis doriae | reverse complement strand
CCAGTGGTATGATTTTATTATGGGGGGGGGGAGGGGGGTGTTCTTGATGTGTTTGAAAACTTTAGTATAAGAAGCAAACGATTTCAAAACATTTTGGAGAGAGCTGTTTGGAACGAAGCGTCTATGTGAATGCTAATACTTCTGATTATTCACCTTCCTTATGCCACAGACTAGAATGTGCTTTTGCTCCCTAATATTGAACAGATGGCTAAAAATATTTCACAAGCCATCCTAAAAGCCACGCTCCTTGCCTGTCATTTTAGGACAATACCACATAAAGCTTTGCTTCATTAAAAAAAAAAAAAAACAGAAAGGGCTTTGTTGTCCTTTCTGACACCTGTCAGTTTTATCGTGACTGTCCTGAATCCTCTATAACTGTGATGGCGAACCCTTTTGGCACCAAGTGCCGAAAAGGTCATACAGAAACAGCGTTCACGCTCTTCACCATCACAGTCTGGCAAAGCTGAACTTCTGGGTTCTAACATGCATGCGTGCCCGACGATCAGGTGGCCGACACACATATGCACACCGGTTTTCAGCACTGCTGCACACGCAAAGGACAGCTGATCATCACACCCGCATACGCACCAAAAACCCAGAAGATAAACAGACAAGACCGCACATGCTAGTTGACATGGCTTCATGTGCTACTTTGGGCACGTGTGCCATAGGTTTGCCATCATGGCTCTATAGCAAAAGTAGGCAGCTAGCAGGCTGTGGTCAGCTTCAGAGTCCCTTGGCTGTGGCTTCTAATTTTGGTCACATCTTCAAAATGCCATGTCCAATGACACCATTATTGTGGTTCCTTGTCCTCCAAAAAAAACCAACAACAAAGGATGGCAGAAGGTGTAGGAGGTCTCTGCAAGTCAAATTGCTTTCAATGTCCACTCTTTAAAACACCCAACATCCTCCCCAAAATGTATGTGTTTGAGAGGAAATGGAACAACTTGCCTTCCTTCTGCTCCTGTTTCCCCCCCTTTAAAACAAAACAAAACAAAAAGGTTAGGGTTGAAAGAAATTGGGCAGCTCCATTAGGTCATGGCACTTCATCCCTAGGTGGCTTCTTCTTGGGAGGTTAACCACTCCAGCTATAAGGTTTCAGTCAACCTCTGAATTTTTCTTTATTTCTGTTCCTTCCTCCTTTCCTATTAACCTTCTCTCCATTTTCAATTAACAGTTCATTTTTAA
Source organism: Tropidonophis doriae (assembly GCA_026931265.2). NCBI lineage: Eukaryota > Metazoa > Chordata > Lepidosauria > Squamata > Natricidae > Tropidonophis > Tropidonophis doriae. The sequence continues at coordinate 9,236 of JAPKID020007018.1, read as the reverse complement.
AGGGGAGCCAGGTTTACCAGAACTGGATGGTGTGGAAATGCTCTGTCCTTTGGTATAGTATCTTTCTCTTCCTTCATCCTCCTGCATGACTTTTTCTGCTTGCACATTCCCATTTTCTCCCTTCCTCCCAGCCTGAGTATATATTTTATAGCATCTGGTACCACTGAAAGACATAGCATTAAAGGGATAAATGTAGGTTCTCAAGCAACATTTCTCCCAATGCATGCTCTGGAAGCAGCTTGACACAGCCTCTTTGGCATTCCAAACAAAAGCTAGGCATGGTGCAAGGTGCAGTTTGAGTCTCTGGTTTCTCCATTTAAAAAGATACAAGAAGCAGAAATCTGAATCATAGAATTTAGAAAGCTATGCCAAATTAGGAGTCTCACAGATTCCATACATTCCTAAAATCTAGCCATTGTGTATAATTTTTGCTCCAATCCTTTCTCAAAATATTCTGTTTGGGATTTCTGTACTCCATCTTAAGTCTTTCAACGTTTGGCTCAGCATCCTACTACTTTGAGTATACGAAACAAAATTCTGTAACACAGCCAGTCACAAAGGCAAGTTATTTGTTCTCTGTGTGTGTGTGTGTTTAAAATGTTTTAAAAGCAGAATTTGCTAGACCATAAAAACATCTGAACAAATTAACTTGTGATTTCACACAGGATGTTGTCAAAGACAAACATTTAATTGACATGTTATATGTTGATGCAGTGATATAAGTATACAGATCTGTGTTTTAGCAATAATATCCAGCCAAATGTTCATAATGTATGGCAATTTTTGTGTTAATATTAAGGGTTCCTTGATTTCTATGGTAGTCACTTTTCCTTTCTTCTCTATCTATGCTTTGCCCCTGAGAAAGGAGCTATCACAACATCTTAATAATTAGTGGGAAATGGAGATGATTCAAACCATCAGGACATTTCTTTTTAAACCTAAATCTGGGCCATTTCAAATCATTTTTACTTCTTAAAAAGCTATTTGCTTCATAAGATGTTTCAATTTTGTTTGATCCCACCATTGTCCCTTTGAACAATACATATCTTACTTAGTTCATTGAATTATTAAGGTTGTATTGGTTGAACTATTTAAAACAGCTAATGCTACATGCATTTGCTCAGGATAAACTCTGAAAATCTCAACAAAATTCTGGATTGGGAGGCTTTCCAACTCACCTCTTCCCAATTAGGTCTGCTTTGTGAATCTTCTGGTCTCCTCCATCTATGAATATCATGGTTGACTTCAGTTGTTCTTTTTTTAAACTTGAGTCTGCTCCGATTCATCAGACAGATTTTGTAATCAGTGATGCATCAGCTTTAGTGGTTGCCATTAAATTACTCCATCAGATGTTTAGGAGAAAATTGCAAACTCTAAAATTTGATGTCAAATTCCACTTATTGTATTTTATTCCAGCCTTTTTTTATCTAGATGCCACAAGCTTTATGAAGCACATCTTGTTTGTGCAAAATTGGTTGAGGGGCTCTTGCGCATGTTGTGCAGAGCTGTTCTAATGTTTACATAGCTAATGTATCAAGTATGTCTCGCCAATTGATAGTTGTAAACTGAAAACATGGACATGGAAAATTTTAAAAAATGCTAGGATTTTCCTAATCATTGCTCTCCTACTCTCATTTTAAGGATATATAGCCTTTGTAAACTTCTGTCAGAACCTGCTGTGGAGTTAAATTCAATGGTACTTCCTACAGACTGCACAGGTGTATTTAATTTAGCTACACTATAGCTTTTCCTACCTCAAAGATTAATGTGATTCCATAAATCAAAATGCCTTGAGAAATTAATGTGTGGGAGAACCCAGATATTTGATTGTTTTAATGGTTATCAACTAATGGAACATTGTTCCGGTATATTGCTTTTTTTTTTCAAACCAGCACATGATTTCTACATGGGTCTTCACATTAGCTGCTCTTCATGGTAGCTGCTGTAGACTTTCCAGAGTCATCATCAACAAAGTGGCATTTATTTCTTTGCTGTTTTCCAATAATACACAATGATTCTTTATTTTGTTACAGGGTCCAGATGGATTACCAGTACCGGGATGTTGGCACAAGGTATTATAAATATATTTTATTTTATTGTCTTGAATTCGGATTGTTGTTAAGCAAGAGCAACAATATATTCAGTTGTAAGAAACTAAATAAACTGAAGTAAATCTGTATCTTTGTGCTTTCATAACCCTGTTGATTTGCCCTGGGATGACCCATTTGTATTGCCTCCCATGTGTAGAATGGAGAGGCTCTTCATATGATTATTCTGATTTTCTAAGGAGGAGATATTCATTGGATAGAAGAGTCTCTCCACTGCAGGTGTTTACCTTCCTCATAGGGAAAGTAAGGCTAATATATTCAAGCCTTGAATGCAGGTTGATTTTCTCATTTTCATAAACTGAATAGGGCTTACTGCTGAGTATTATAATACCAATGTAAAAGAGGACTAAGTCAGAGCCAAGCAAATACTTCCTATGTATGTCAAATTTGAAATCACAGTTAACAATAACAATTATGTGGAATGCATAAAAATCTGGCTTTACTTCAATTTCAGTATGATTTTGCATCTTCCTTTTCAGTTGCTTTTATATTTACTTTTAATGTGCTTTTAACCATTTGTTTTAAGCAAGTCCATGAACTTGGCTCATGTGACTGGAAAAAGAGTTTCTGGCAGGGAAGCAACAACTTTCCTCCTTAACTTAAAACTTTCTTTACCCACATTTTGATTCACATACATTGATCTTCTAGATGTAAAAGAGGCCTTCTAAATTGTCTTGAGGTTAAAAGGCACAATTGTTCACTGTCAAAATAGCAAGATTCATTTTGCTACCTTGCATGAGGTTTAGTACCCAACAGCAAATTACAGATAGTAGGATGACTTTCATGAACTCCTTTGTGTTCTTGTTATCTCCCCCAACTCTTATCAAATATATGTATATGACATATTCCTATTTCTAAAATATACTTTATTATTTGTCTTTGAAAGAGAAATAGGAAATATGCTTTTCTCTTTATGTCTTCATACATCTGCTGTGAACACTGAAAATAGATTCTTTATGTTTCAAGGTTTGTCTATGTCCCCTAACAGCACTTCAAAATTGCCTTGTTTACTGCTCTTTAAGGACATATTTTAAAAAATTGCTTTTTAATGAAACAGTCTGTGACACAAATGCCTGCCTGCCTGTTTTAAAATATGCATTGCTTTGTTTTGTTTTGCAGTGATTCTACACGCATGGACTATGTAAATAATAGCGAGATAAATGTTTATTTTTATTATTTTTTTTATACAAAAAGAGGAAAAAGTCACAAAAACAATGTTTTCAACAGTAATATATTGATCTTCTAATACTGGATATTGTCATGTATGGACTTTTAAAAATATGAACATTCCTGAGAGCCACAAGACAGACCACACATACATACACACATGCAGAAACACGGAAACACTCAACATTCTAAAACAGCCAGGAATGGATGTCACTTGCTGCTAATGCTAATGTGTGGATTAACCATACTGAAAATACTTGCTTTATTGCATGGACAAAGAACATCCCTGGACAATCTTTTTAGCTTTCAACTTTCTAACTCTGTTCACGTAGACACAGGAAGAAAAGGGAGAGAAAACAAAAAAGAAAAAAAAGATTCAGCCCTAGAAATTGAACAAACCTTGTGGATGAACGTAGGAAGAATTTCCAATCTGGAAAGGTAACACAACTATAACCACACTTGTTGCTACTTGCTTCAACCTTGAAGAAACTAGTTTCTGGGTCACTGATCCTTTTCATGACCTGTGGCTGCTTTTCCTCCAGAAGAAAGCATCATCTCTGGGAAAAACCCCACTTCATATCTTCAGTCTGTGATTAAAGTTTGAAAGATTCCTTTGTGGAACTTTATTTTACTGCAGAAATTCAAAAACATGGAACACCTCAACTGTCAAACCTTTTTTTTATATTTTACTAAAATGAAGGATACTCTATGATATTCATCTCAATGTACAGATTTGAAAAATAATAATTTTTGCTTTAAGAACAAAAATCCCACCATAGCTGCTCTCCTTTGCAAACTTGGACAAGATACCATTGTGCTGCTTATTCTTCTGGAATCATAGAACTCAATAAATACAGAAAATATTATTCCTACCAATCCACCAGTGTGTGTTTCATCACACCCATTTAACATGAATGTTTCTATTGTAATATATAAGATTATAAGAGCAACATGAAACAACCTATTGTTAAAGCATTTGTAATTAACCTGGTGATAGAAATGGCTCTTTTTAGAAGGAAAATAACTGAGCTCATTTTATGCAAATGATATTTGTTACAGGTACATCTTTCTTGCTTCAAAAAAGTTTGCCCAAAAAGCCAAATAACTCTATATACAGCACTGTATTATTTCAGTCCCAAGTCTGCATCTAGGAAATTATACACGTGGATGATGATATTGTTCAATGAGATCCATTCTAGTTATTGTCATTATAATTCAGTTACTCATTTTTAAAAAAAAATCACCTTGCTCACAATGGTTTGGAGATTCTGTTTATAATAAGCAGAGATTTCTACAGTTCCTACTTCATTGGAAGTAGTGTTCTTGCTTAGAAGAACATCTACACGGTCATTGTTCTCTCTAACAGACATCGCATTAGCCAGCACTGTTCTTTGACTGGCAGCCTTCAAAACTGCCATCTTACTTGCACAAAGGGAGCAGGGATTTTTGCCATTTGATCTTTCTGCATTCTCAAGACCCAGAAGGCACCTTAAGCTTTGGGAAAAATAGCAAGTGTTGCCTCTTCCTTTCACCAGAATTAGCCCATTAAACCAGAATTTCAAATAAAATATATAAAATATATCAGTAGTCTTTCACAGACAGTAGCTCTCCCATTCATAAAAAACTTCTAGGATCCAACCAAATACTGTAACCTGCCATGGGTTTCAAATCACAAGTTTTGATTATTCAATATTTTATTCAAAGTATAAAATGCTGAACAGCCAACAATCTTAAAAGAGGCTTGCTCTCCAAGATCACCTTAACACAAAGTTTCATGAATGAAAATGAATTTGAGGAATAATTTCATAATTTTTGCTTAGAAAGATCAGAATATTGTTTGAAATCCTCAAACACCAGCAAAAATCAGATTAATTACAATGCTACAATTAGCATAATGTATGGTTTTAACCATACTTATAGAAAGCATGTATTTCCCTTCTCCTTTTAGTACTAATTTGTTTTTTTATTCATTCTCAGTTTTAGCCCTAATTCCCAAAAATAAATTTAAGGATGTTCAAAAATACTGGTTGGCATTACTGATTCAAATTTATTTCAGTAAAGATGACACAATGGCTTCCCATTTGTATAGACAGGGCCCCTATTCTATGAATCTTTGGCAGGAATGTCTGTTCTTTCTGTTGTAAATGTTTTTAAAGTACTCTAGACAAGCTTCAATCAATACTTTAAACTACTGTACAAGTCTTCAAAGGAGAAGATGCATACGTTTCTTAAAATTTGAGATTATGAAGTTAACATTGCTTCACTGTGTTTATTCATTTGGTTGTCGAAGTTTTTTTTTTTAGGCCTTTAGTTTTAGTTTTGCATTAAACATCAGTTTAATTAAATGAAGATATACCTGAATTAAGAAAGAGAAGTTAAATATTATGGCTTCCTAGTCTTTATCTTCCACTCTTACCATGTGGCAAGATATTTCATTCATTCTTATTTTAATACTGTATAACTGCTACTCTTAACAAAAATAGAGCACATAATATTCTAGGGAAAGTACACAGAAGGTATGAGGGAATTAATTTCAGGCCCATGTTTTCAATTGTCAAGATGGGAGGGAGTATCATTCATAATTGTAATTTTCCAGAAAAATATCTCATTAAAAACTGAATGTCTCTGATATCTCCCCAGTTAAAAGAAATCTTCCCTTTTTACACCAATTTAAGGATTTGGGGAAAAAATGATTTATTTTAAATAATATTAGGTAGTACTGGTTGAGAGGCTTATTCTAGCTAAGAACTCCAACTAGGATGAGAGGGAAGTAACTGGCAGTTGCAAACTAATTTGACAGTTAGAAAACAAAGCACAGTATGCTCAGCCACCTCTCACATGTCCTTGAACAACACTCCCTACTTATTGCTATTGTACAAAAAAATGTTGCTAGATGGCCCTCCCTCAACATTTATGCTATGAAAGTCCATAGTGTCCTATATCTTCCAGACTATTTTCTCACAGATTCATATCTTGCACCTATTACATAGAAATTGTAGCAACATGTTAATAATTTACAAAATGTATCACAGTTATCAGTTTTAAATTTCATCCTAAGCAAAAGACTTATGAAAGAAAATATGTGGATGTTTTTTTGCCGGATAACTCTGTAATTAGTTTAATTTCATTGTAGCTAGTGAGATTCTTTGCATATTCCTTTCAAAATATTTATCAGTGTCACATTTTGTGGTATGGATAATTGTGGGGAAACTATTCTAAAGTGCTGAAAATAATAAAACGTTAGCAGACATTTTTCTCCTAGAATACTTCTCATTTCAGTTAATGGGATTAGTTTTGGGTTTAGCATTTAGTAATTTTTTAAGGAAAGTGCATCAGAATAAAGATAGAAAAAACAACGTAAATAAAATTACCAATAAAGCACAAGCAAAAATGTTATGGAAAAAAATGATTCTTTTTGGATATTCTTTTTAAAATCTTTATCAGGATGAGTGTCTGGCTTGGGGAATCAAAATGATTAAAATGGTGAATACGCAAAAGAGGCATATAAAAAGGGATTTTGATTGCTTTATTGTGGCTATCATCTTGACATTTTTCAGCTCCTTCCTGAGTACACCCTTATTTAGCAGTACTATGTTTTAATATGGATAATTTTGGAAACAAAATGGTCTTTAAAATCTTGAAAATAATAAAATGAATAGAAATATCCTATCTATTCTATGTAAGGATAGTTAAGTTGGCAAATCACCGCTAGATGTTGGCAGAATTGAAGATGATGGAAAAGTGGCATTATCTTGGAGAATGAGAAATGTTAACTAACACCCAGACAACATATTTATCTTGTTTGTAATCTTTGAACGTATCAGCTTAATCCAACTATCCTTTATATAATATCCACATTATAGTGTAGTAACTCTCATCTAAAAATGATATTGAATTAGTCACTCAAAAAGTCTTCCATTTTAATGCCCTGTGAAGTTATTAATATTGTAATAGAATAATTATATACTTATTCAGTATTATCTTCTGGTAATACAGAACATACTCAGTAACTGACATTTATTTACTAAATCAATTTGGAGTGGTAGGCAGTTATATAAATAAAAACAACCATATATAATTCTTGATCTTTCTTTACTACACAAGTGAACTTGTTACATCTGTATATGGACTTCCATCCATATAAAGATGGAAGTCCTTGACTTGTAACCAGTCAAAGTTATGATGGATCTGAAAATGGGGCTTACAACCCAGGTTTAAAGATCAATGTCCCTCTCCCCGTGCTGCATTTTGGGCCCTCAGCAACTGGCTTGTATTTAAAGCTATGTGAAGAACCCCATGTTTACATGACTGTAATTTATTGTGTTTTTGCCAGAAACTGGTATTTCCAATTTTCAACAAAAACACCTTATAGTGAACAATATAGTTAACAACCGTCACAATTTTTTTAACAAAATTTTGTCAAGTTATGTGGTGATCTGCTTTATGACCCTTACAACCAAAATTATGGGCTCTAAGTCAAGGAGTAGCTTGACTATACTGTAACTCTGAATGAATTAAGTATATATTATCTATTCACAACTAGTGCAAATTAATCCCCAATGAAGCCTTATTATTGAAGAATTAGAATTGGTGAAACATAATATACATGATTTAGTTTCTCATGCTGAGGTCTACAGACTTGATAGCATTTAATTTAGATTCTATCATGTCTATTTTCTCAACAGTGTTAAGCCATGATTAGCTTTAACCCAAAACAATGAGTTAAAAATCTGTTGAACCAATTCCAAATTTGATCTAAACTTCAACTACTTATTAATCAACATAGGACTAAAATGGAGGGGAGAATGTCTCACAATCAATTTATTTATGATGTTTTACAAACCTTTTGCATTTGTTCCACATGTACATTGTTGCAATTACAAAAATAATTGTTCTGCCTTTTGTCCCTTTTATAATTCATCTGAAGTTAGATTTAAATCCCACTTATTTCCCCTTTAGATTTCTAAGGAAACCTCAATACAAAATGATAGCTTAGCTGGGCAGGTGTGAGAATTTACTGCTGCTATTAATAACTCATCAGCGTTATGGACTGTAATTTGTCTACAGCATCCATAACTAGCCAAGACTAATAGGAATTAAGACAGATTTGGTAAATCAGGTCTTGTCCTGGAATGCAGTTACTTGTATCACCTGAAGATCTGGTGACTCTCTTGAAAATAAGAAGGGTTAATGGATGGATAGATGGATAAGCATCTCAGTTACTTGTTACTGAATCATGCTTCCAGATGCCATAGTTTATTCCTCTCTGCTGGCAGACCCAGATGTTCAAGTAGTACAAGTCAGAGGACCGGTTTCTAGTCGTATTTGAGAATGTGTTAAGTGGCTACCTTGGCTATATCTAACTCATTATCATGCATGCAAGGGAAGTTACCTTTGTTCTTCTCCACCACATTCTCCAAATATAACCTGGAGTGTCTCTTTCCTCCACTTCCCAAATCTCTCAAGTAGATTTGAGAATTGCAGGAAGATAAATTCGGTCATGGCAGGTGGATACAATATGTAAACTGTGTCAGGGTAAGATGTATTAATTCAAACTTCCTTCATTTCAGCTTAACCTGAAAAGGTAAAATATAAACGTATCTAATTTTTTTTAACTGACCACTACATTTTATTGTCGTGCATAATCTCAAAACATTAAATGAATTAGACACAGATGCAAGGCAAACATAACTGTGAATATTCATGTTTATATTGGAAACCCTCTTCTGAGATTCAATAAAATGCAAAGTTTTGTTTCAAAACAGAGGGTAATATTTTATACAACAGTCATATTCTCTGTTACTGATTTCATTGTATAATTTCTAATGTGTACATGCCAAAAGAAGTGGTATATCTAGCTGTAATATAGGGGAACAATTATTTTTTAAATGAAGGCATTAATACAGTAATACTCATTATTAATTAATTAATTGTACTGCTTGTTTTGTAAATTTTACAACA
>JAPKID020007017.1:0-10424 GCA_026931265.2 Tropidonophis doriae | reverse complement strand
AAATAAATAAATAAATAAATAGAGAGAGAGAGAAGTAGAGATGTACATTTATAGAAAATTAATAACTCATTTCCATATTCCACATAATATGTTTTGTATCTCTCTGTCCTCCCCTTCCTGACAAAAGCATTTATGTTCCTTTTCTTCTGCCAACATATATATGTCATCTTTCTTTATCTTTCTTCCCAATATTAAATTACCTTGAGCTCATGTTAAAAGCAAGTATCAATTACAAATTTGTAAAATCTTCTAATGGAAAAATTAAACGTGACAGTTAACACAGTATATGTAAAAATCTATTTGTAAGTACATACACACACATACAAAATGAGGAGAATTCATGATGTTGGTACTTAGAGGGCAAAAAGGCAATATTCCTTTGGTTCTTATTTATAAGATTTATTTCAATACTGATATTTGCAATATCTCTTTACACATGGGTGTAAAACCGTTGAAAATTGCAACATCCTGTTGGCTGATTTGAAATTTAGTTTTACTATGTAGATCTCACTATCTGCACACCTGTCATTTTATATATTACCGCATGATTCCCATTTTCCCAGAAGAGAAATGATGCCAGGGAAAAGATACCTTGTAATATGAACCCAATATAAATGGATTTATTTTTCTCTGTTAGGTAAACAGGGTGTTTTTTTTATTTTCCCACTGTTTGTAGCATCATTGCTAAAAAGCAATCATACATATAATTCCTGCAAACACCTGACTGCTGTTAAACAGTGCAATAATTAACATCCATAGAAGGAAGAAATTTAAGAATTGTTTTTTTTTTCTGTTTTCAAGCTCTTTATTGCAGTACTCCAGAATCACCACCCCATGGTTTCATTGTAAGCCAGACAGGAGGGCAACTCAACAGCGTGGTTCGCTGGGCTTGTGACCGAGGATTCCGTCTCGTTGGGAAAAGCACTGCTGTGTGTAGAAAATCTCCCCTTGGATACCATGCATGGGATGTACCAGTACCAGCCTGTCAAGGTTAAGATTTTCATTACACACTTACATTCTCATTGTTTGGCTCTGATAATGTTAGCCCTTTGAAGTAGACCAGGCCAGGAAACAGAAATTACAAAAAAAAATAATAATACTAGAACTCTACTTCATGGAGACTAGCTATAAAAACAGAATTTTGAAAGGTTAGTAGATTTTCTTGTTCCCTTCCTCTTATACTCAATAGAATCAAGGTGGGCAGATCTTGAATTTCTTCTTCATTCTTTCTTTATTGGGGAAAGGCTTAATTACTTAATATTTTTTCAAGACTATCTATGTACACTTCTACAAATGCCAACCAACCCTTTTATCCTAGTTCATGGACAGTCCTGCTTACTTTCCTTAAGATAGTACACAGCAGCCAGTTAAAGAGTACATGTATCTCCAGTTCATGAAATATGAATGAACTTTCCAGTCACAATTGCTTTCCAGTCACAATTAATAGTATGCATTGTTTCTAAATTGTGGCATCTATAGATGGGCACGTGAGGAGGTCAAGTGGCAGAAGACTTGACATTATTCACTAGCATGCAAAGTGTGATGCAAGTATGAAAAGGGTATTGTGACACCATAGTACCCATTTCTACGTTTTGGCACCATTGGTGCTAATTGAAGATGACTGAGGTCCAAGATAAATGGAGTCTTACAGTCTTTATCATAGATCTTCATACACTGAAGCTTACTCAGGCAATAAGCTACCACATAAAAATAGTGGTATGAGTCAAAGTGAGCAGTTCTTATTCTTAAATCATACTTGTGATCACCAAAGAGAACAGTCTTATCTTGATTATCATCAGTAGTTATGTTCCCAAGCTTGTTTTTTATTGTTTAAAATGTTTTTTAATGTTTTAATTGTAATATTTTTTTCTGAATTGTAAGCCACCCAGAGTCGTGGACTGGGATGGGCATCTATAGAAATAGAATAAATAAAATAATAAAATAAAACTCATCCACATAAATTTACTGCTGATTGACATTTAGAATGGCTGACATTCTAAATATATCCCTTCCTACATTTTCATTGCAGCCATATTCAGTGTAATACGCTTTCATGGCAATACTTAGCAGCAAAACAAGGAATATGTTTTTAATTACCTTAATTCAAAATTCAGAAGAGATTATGAATTTAGGATTATTGAAACAAATGCAAATGCATTTTTCTTTTCTTTTCTTCAGTTACATTTTCCTATACCAAAACGTCATTCATTCTAAAAATGCTGTCATAGTTATGATATTTCTAAATTTCTATCATTTTACCTGCTTAATGACTTTTTGAAATATATATATATACTATGGCATTGAGAAGGAAGGAGTATTTCATAGGGATGCTAAATAACATTTTTACAATGTTAATGAATGCACTTTAGGGGAGGGGGATACCTCAGATGTAGCATAGACTTAGAGGTCTATTATGAGTTGCTTGTAACCCTTGGATATCACGTGTTTTTTTTTAATTATTATTATATTAATTCTATTTTATGAGTTTCATTATTATGATTATTCTGTGAGTTTTATTATTTGGATATTAGCCACTCCGCATATTGGAGATAAGCAGAATATAAGCATTGGCAAATTAATTAATATTGAAATCTTTTTATCAACCTAGCTTAAATACAAAGTACAATAACTTTTTAATTTGTTTTATTTTTGTTTTCATATTTGGTGCATGACTTTCATTTGTATCAAGTTGAAAAATGAATTTTATGTTCCTTTTTTCATTATCATTATTATTACATTCACTTTAATGTAAAATCACAGCTGCCAGTTCTTTATCTGATGCTGGCCTTCATAAGTTTCAAGTTCTAATTCAAGAACCTTGGATGTTGTAGGATCAGTGTAGTATATATGTGAATCCAGTCAGAGGGGGCTTTTGTAATTGACACATGGAAATTTTGTCAATATGTACATTTTCTAAGTACTCCCAAGAATTTTTCAGTGGTACCCAATATGACAATAAGATTTGATTTTGAAATCTTGATACTTTCTGATCTTCTCCAATTCTTTGTCTTTTATTCTACTATTCCCTAGTATTGCCACAAATTATCCACATTGTCTTCTTTTACTATTATATTTAGTTGCCCAATCGGCTAGATGTTTAGACTAGATTTGGCATTGTTGTCCATCTATTAAGGCCTTCCTAAAGATCTGAGGATAAGCAGATGTTGTTTGATGGTTTTAAAGGTTTTATTACAGGATGTAAGCTATTTAGCTGCCCTTTGTAATTGACTGATGGTGATTTTGTCAATTCCAATTGTGTTCAAGAAATGTTCCAATTGTTTGGCAATTATTTTATCATTATTAACTGTAGTATTATTTAATCACTAATGTTTTGTTTTGTATTGTTTAATTAAGCATACAATATTTTCTAGGAGTCTAGAATATTATTGTCATTCATAATCTTAATGGCAAACTAATCTTTTTAAATAATCCTAAATGAATTGGTGAAATGATTTCCGGATAATGCTATATAAAACAATGAATATTTGCTGATGTTTGTCTCATGCAGCATTGTCTGGAAATCATTTCATTAGCATACACCTTCATGAACACTATACAGAATATTACCACTCATATTATTTTTAATGTGAATTTCCTTTAAATGCATTTTCCCACCTAAAGCATGAATATGTATTAATACACATTTACGGTTAACAGTTGCAATTTAGACATACAATATACAAGTAAATATGCACCTAGTGAAACAGAATGTTTTCCCAATTTTATGCAAGCCATTTACAGGTGGAGGCATGATTTTCAGGATTTGAAATTTCCTGAGATCCATTTCTTAAAAGACAGAAGACCCCATTTAAATTTATTGAAATCATGTTTACTTTAAAACTCTTATATTCTTGATTCTTTATTTAAGTTTCATCAATTTATTAAAATAGCAAAATGCTCTACAAATACCTGTGCATTTGAGAACTTAAGGGCAATGTAATTTTGTCAGCTGAGCTGTCTCTAAAATATATCTGTTTGACTTGGTTATGACTTGATAATTCATGCATACTGCAGCTATATGCAAAATGTTGTGGGGTAAGTTTACCTTCCTGAATCTAAAGCAGGGGTCACCAACCTTTCAGACCTCAGGGACCACCAAATTCATAATTTTAAATCTCATGGACCACTAATATGAGGTTTTTGGGTTGTTGTTTTTTAAAGATAAATAGTATTTAGTGCAATATAAAAAATGCAAATAATTTTATTGCAGACCAGCAAAATTTTCTTGCGGTTCACCAGTGGTCCATGGACCACTGGTTGGCGACTGCTCAACTAAAGGAAAGTAGTATATGCTATGTACACTTCAAAAACATTTTAGAAAAAATGTTTTGAAACAAGGGGAAGAGCAATGTATTTTTAAAGCAGATGTATCTTTTTAGATACACATATAGTCTGGAAAACAAATGTCTCTTTGAGTAGTTGATTTAGGAAAACAGCCATGTCTTTTATGCAATTCATTAATGCAGAAGCATCCTATGGAAAACTCATTTGGAAGTCAAAAAAAAATGCTGTGGCTTCAAGGAGGTGCTATATTCATACTTTGCCAACAATGGTGAAAGCATGCATAGTTATTGTACAAAGTTTGATCAACCATAGGGATTGGATTCCCTTTAATTCAATTAAAGGGATTCAATTAAAGGGAAATAACTCTTGACTTGGACATTTTATACAGAAGTTGTTTGAAACCTGGCTAATAATAATGATAGTGTGGGATGTTTGGGACTCTCTGAGTTTGGTTGTTTTCTTGCAGATGTTTCATTATCGAAGGGAACGGGGTTTGCTCTCGGTTTATATATGGTACTAGGGGCTTACCCTGTCAGTATTGATGGAGCGTTCTTGGTGGTTCCTTGATATGCATGCTTTTAATAATGTGCTAATTGGAAAAGATGACACTAAATTACTCATTTTTAGGAATCCCCTTAATTTAATAAACTTGTTTAAACACAAGCTACATTATTTAAATTTAGCATTTAAATAATTAAATTTAGCATTAAATTTAACTGTCTGAGTTGGTAGTTATTTGATTGAGCTTTTATTTACTTCTTATATTTTGCCTACTATTAATCTTGGCCCCAAACGTGTTTTTTCAAAAGACAACTGGAATTTCTGGTTTTTCTTTGAATAGGTTTTGCTTCTCATCTAAGAAGCTTCTTCAGCTCTGACTAGATGGTGTGGAATTGAAGGATTTATACTCCTTGCAGACAGCAGGTCATTTGCATTCTTTTAGAAATTTGTTGAGGAGGTTTATCTGTGTCATCAGGGTCACCTGAGTAGTGCAAATGGCTGTGGACAACCATGACCCAGGATGACCGAGAATCTACACAGACATATTAGTCTTAGTGTTAATCTCTGCTTATTTGGGCGTTGATTGCTGGTGAGGAGGTGTTTTGATCTGTTTCCTTTTTGGCTTTTTGATTGTCTTTTGAAAGGTATGTACACCGATGGTGCAACTGCTGATTCTAATGTTAGATTAACAGAAAGAGAGGCCCCTTTTAGCAGTACTGCATAATTCAGTATGTTTTTGCCTTGCTTTTCATTTGTGTTGTCATGGCAATCATGATTAATAATTTCCAAGTGTTGAGTCTTGCCATTATTACAAGTAATCAGATGGTCTTTATGTTATCTTTGCCACCTGAAAATGACTATTTGATGAATAGTAAGTGAATTCAGTAAGATCAACATTTTAAACAATATGGATAGAACTTCAAACTGATGGTTCTGATCTTCTGAGCAGTACCCACTGCTGGAAAAATGAAGAAGATGCTGGGGAATGCCATAAATAACTCAGTGCTGGCTCACGGGTATATGAGATACCCAGTCTGCTTTGGCTGATGGTTCTACCATCTGCTGATGTAAAGATTTGCATGATTCTGAAGGAGGAGTGGCATTGACTCCTCCCCAACACTTTGGCATCCTAAGCCAATGCCAATTTGTCCTTAGTCTAAACCTGACCTTGATGCAGTGTTATTTAAACATGTACACTGCACATCATACAAAGTGAGAATTATTACTTAGGGTTGTAAAATAGGAGTAAGAGGCTAATAAAATATAGTGTCTCTTTCAACAGCTATTTTTACAAACACCAGATTGTTGGAAGCAGATGGATACTTATATGAACTCTTCCAAGGATGATTCTATATGGGTTTTAGAATACTTTTAACGACTTCAAAATCAATAGTTCCCCTTTGCTTTAGTTTTATTGAACTAGTCTGTTTTATTGGACTTGGTTGAGAAATATTCACATACAAAGACACAGGAAATCTCTAACAAGGGTGTGTGTGTGGATACTCCAAATATACATATCTATTACATTTCCCTTACAGAATGTATTAATTTTTTTAAAAAAAAACATGTCTATTAAACAAGCAAGCATCAGTGACAAGGTAGCATCATTTCAAAACTTGAGCAAACACTCTTTTGTTTCTTCTCAGTGTTATAAGTTATTCTATCAATGCTGATTGGCAGGTATAAAAATCAAAGCTATAAAAGAGATGGGGAAGTGAATAGGCTGACCTTGCTTTTCAGTTTGTATTGTTCGAAGCATCACATTTTTGAGTGAAATGAATAACACTTCTGACAGAATACTGAAAACCTTTATAAGAAACTCCTTGAATGAAATGGTATCAAGGAATATTCTGCTAGTCTAACCCAGTAAGAAAATAGAGCAAATAATTTGCAAAAGAAAGTATGGGGGAAAAATGTGTTATTCACCAAATGATTGCCCAGAGACCAGCAATGATGCTATGCTGCTAAATTAGCCAGCTGGTAAAAACTGCAGCAGCATATCCTTTTGAAATAGCTCTTTGTAATAAAAACAGCAAGCAGTTGAACATATCACCTGAAGCCTTTATGGGAGTGAAACAAGAGTCCTTCTAAAACATCATTATAGAACCTGCTCTACTTTTCCTGTTCAGAATTTTTTTAAAAAAATCATTCTTTTCAATCCCAATGCCTTTGTATTTTCTTGAGTTTTCAACTTCTGGAAGATTTTGTTGGCACTGAAGTAGTTCTCTTCTTTCAGTTTGGTCCCATTCTGCTCAAAATCCCAAAGCAGTTATGTTCTCAATCATATTTAGCATAAGCCAACCCTTGGATAACTAAATAAATAATACTTAGTATATTGTTTAGTAAGAACAAACTTTCAATCTGAAATGAAGAAAAAAAAATCTAATAGAGTCAGAAAGACATGAAAGTACCTGAAATCTATGAAGATGGAACTTAAGCCTGTTGTATAGATTGGGAGTTTTTCTGTCTTCAGACACTGTAAAGGGACAATGAATATTTCACCAAGTTTGATGATTCAAGGCACCTAAAACTAAGAAAGACATGCTGAGTTCCTTCTAAGACAAGGGTGTCAACCTCCCGTCATCATGGTGGCATCACGGGATGTATCAGGACTTTCCCCCCCCTTTGCTAAACTGGGCAGGGGCATGGCCATGAGTGCATGACTCCCGGCATGTGAGCTGGGAGTTCGGCAGTTCTAAGCAGTTTCCTTTATTGTTCCTCACATATAGAAGAAATCTTGGCGAACTAAAGCAGATTACTTGCATAATTAAAAATATACTTTGAGAACCTTAAGGGAGGTTCTTGTCTCTTCCTTCTTCCTCCCAACAAAACTATCTAAACTTTGCTGTCTCTTGTTCCTCTGGAATACAGCATCCCCTCCTGGAATCCAGACTACATTCCACCACAGAAGAAACACATTTGCAAGGGCAGATGGTTGTGGGGGGAAAAAAAGTCTGAATAATGCATTATTTTTGATGCTGCAGTTCTCCCAAACATATTTAGTCATATTTTAATATCTGAATTGGAAATCTATTTCTGAATATTAGAGATAATAAGCATAGAAATCAAATTTGCCCATGTTGTCAATTTATGCAAACTTGCTAATCCTTCCGAGCATCTTTAAGAATTTTAAGAAGTCTGAAATCATATTTTCATATATGTATTACAGTTTTATTTTTGAATACTAAAAATAATATACATATAAATTGCATTTTCCAGTATAGTCAAATGACATTTTGCTTGCCTGTGTTGTTTCAGCTATCTCTTGTGGAATTCCAAAAGCTCCATTAAATGGTGGGATATTAACTACAGATTACTTAGTAGGCACGTACGTTACTTACTTTTGCAATGATGGGTATCGGCTATCCTCCAAGGAACTGACCACTGCATCCTGCCAGCCAGATGGCACATGGAGCAACCATAATAAAACCCCTCGCTGTGTAGGTAAGCATAACCTAGAAAGAATCTCTTTGCTTTGTTGTTAAACAATTAAAGATCATTACTAATATTTCATTTCCAAATAATTATAGATTTAAAAGGATTGTAGGTAATGAGTGAAGCATCTCACAGACATAAATGAGTGTATGTACAGGTAGTCTTCATCTTACAACCATTCATTTAGTGACTGTTCAAAGCTACAACAGCACTGAAAAAAGTGACTTATGAGCAGTCCTCGTGCTAGTGTTGTTTGTTGTAGCATCCCTATGATTATGTGGTCAAATTAGGCTCAGGTGGTTACAGCATCCTGAGGTCACCTGATCATCATTTGAAACCTTCCCAGGAGGCTTCTGACAAGCAGAGGCAATGGGGGGAGCTGGATTTGATTAATGACATACTGATTCACTGAACAACTGCAGTGATTTCCTTAATAGCTGTGGCAAAAAAAAAAAAGTCATAAAATTGGATGCAATTCACTTAGCAACTGCTTTGCTTAGCAGTGGAAATTCTGGTCCCAATGATGGTCATAAGTCAAGGACTACCTGTATTCAAAGAAAAACTTAATGAACAAAGAAAAACTTAATGAACGTGGCACACATATTATTTGTAGGTTACTTATTGTTCACTTACTTCCTGTCCTGTTCATCATCATAATGATTGTCCTGTTTATTATTTATCATCATTACCATTTCTCCCCTAGACCTTCTCTTCAGTAGACTAGCCATGCCCAATTTCTACATATGATGAATGGTTGCAGGAACTGGGCATGGCTAGTCTAGTGAAGAGAAGGACCAGGAGAGACATGATAGCAGTGTTCCAATATTCAAGAGGGTGAAATATTGAGAGGAGGTGGTCAAACTATTTTCCAAAGTGCTTGAAGGCCAGACAAGGAATAATGGATGGAAACTGACCGAGGAGAGATTCAACCTGGAAATCAGGAGAAATTTTCTAACAGTGAGAGCAATCAATCAATGGAACATCTTGCCTTCAGAAGTTGTGGGAGCTTCATCACTGGAAGGTTTGAAGAAGAGAGTGGGCTGTTCTCTTGTCACAAATAGTGTAGGGTCTGCTTGGGTGGTGGGTTTGACTAGATGATATACAAGGGCCCTTCCAACTCTGTTACTCTGTATCCTTTTGAAGTTACAGTAAGAACTACCTGTACCAGACAACATTTCAGGTTAAAAAAAATCCAAAACGTTTATTAGGTGATTTCCCCCCCCCCCCAAAAAAAGAAACCATTCTCTGTAAGAGAGAAATCACAAAGCTAGCAATTCTATGCAGCTGCATCTCATAAAAACTTTTGTCATAAAAAAAAAAAACCTGTTAGTCAGAAGAGATGAAAACAGACTTATTGTAGTCTGAACTCTATGCAATCTTACTTTATACCAGCTTTAATTCATATACACTACATAGTTTCAAAGTTATCTTCCTATAACCGTACAGAGAGTTTAAAAAAACAACAAACACCTAGAAACCTTTATAGTCACAAAATAAAGTATGACATATTTTCCTGAACAGTTTAAGCACAGTATATAATTCTGTCCAAATTCTTCAGACATCTTTGACAATCCTTCATTAATACTGGTGAAACTAAATGACAGGATAGATAGACGAGGACCTTCTCGATTCAATACTGTGCTTGGGAAAATTGCTTGGTACCTACCAGTTAGTCTTTCTATTGATGGTCTTGTTTCAATGCAACTAAAACTATAGATTTTAACTGTTTGGTAATTTTTCAATGCTGGGCATGTTTGTAAATTATGATTCTTGTATATTTTACATTATTTCATTGTAAAAGCTCTTCCAGGGTAATTGTTATTGCATGTTATTGGGTTTTTTTATATTAGATTGGAGGGTTTTTGTTTGTTTCTGTTTTTTTGTAAACTAACAGAGAAGGCTTATTTAATGAATCTATTGATTCATTTAATAAATTAATACATCCAAAATCATTATGATCAGATTGGAAATAAACAAACAGTGCTGGAGGGAAATACTATATACTTATCAAAAGCACAGAAAAAAACAGAATCCTCCTTTGAATACAAAATGCATGTTTTATGCCCCAAACTTTAATAAGACAAGTCAAAACTTGTTCCATTTTCTTTTAATGAACAAAACAGAACTTAATTATTGCCAAAAGTTATGCATATGGTAATGAGGGTGATAATGATGATTGAAAGAGTGTTCTATTTGTGTTTTCA